>OX578149.1:17371643-17551643 GCA_951213105.1 Amaurobius ferox
AAAGACGAAAGCTGGCAAATGGTTGACAGGCAATGGGTAGCCATCCCTCAGGACACTATCCGCACGCTCATTGACTCTGTACCTAGACGTGTTGCTGCTTGTATCGCCGCTCGCGGTGGTCCTACAACCTACTGCTCAGACGGTGTTATCGCTCAGTGTATAGGTGTATGATGTTGTATTAAACATAACTTATTGTTCGTTGCCAGCTCTCTCTGTTTGCCTATTTTCATTACTTTCTGCCTACGCCTTCTTGGTGTCGCATTTTCGCTATCACGCAGTATATCAGTTTCAGTATTTAACTTTAGATGAGTTTTTTCAGTTGTTTTTTCAACATGTTACTTTAATGACCAGTTCATATCGGGTTATATGTCGTGATAGTCATAATTTACTATTCAGAGCCCTCCGCAAGGTCTATGAGGTTGAAATTCAATAAAAATTTAGTAGGAATAACTTTCAAAATATGCGTAAAGGATTTCACAAAAATGCAGTTTAAAAAACCACCTGCGAGATGATTGGAGAAAAACGCATAAAAAATGTGTGACCTCCATAAATGTAATTTTCAGATAAATAAACCATAAATTAAATAGTGTGCGATTGATAAATTGTATTAATATGATTTGCCAACTGCGGGGACATTATTTACCATTGCTTTTACCCTCAATTTCATGAACAAAACGTGTTCAGGCTTTTCCTCCAAAACGTGTCTTCCCTTTTCTCAGTTTAATCGATTTTCCCATTAAAAATTGTGCTGTGTATACAGCTATCTATACAGAGTGAGTCAGAACTCTTGGGTCAAACTTTAAGGGGTGGATAAATCACATCTAAACAAGCAATTTTTGTTATACAAAGTAGGGTCGTAACGCAAGAGGTGAACCACTAGATGTCACTGACATTGAACGCAGTGACGACTGCGTCAGAACTAGCCTTATGGGGCCATATATGAAAAGTTCAGGACATTCATATGAAAAATCTCATTTACGATAGCCCCATCAACATCGATGAAGACCTTGTTGCTTGGATTGCTGTTCCTGCCGGCGTTGTCCAAGATATACCTGGTGTGTTTGCTAACGTGCGCCGCTCGCGACGTCGCAGGTGTGAACTCTGTATTACTGATGGTGGTCGCACTTTTGAACAGTTTCTGTAACTCTGTCCATGCATTCTGCGATTTCTGTCAGTAAAACGTACTTCGTGCCTACTCTGTCATTTTCGTGTTTCCTCTTTTCACGAGAGAGTCATCATTTCCTCATTTCATGAGCTACCACCTAGCGGTTC
The DNA here is from genome assembly GCA_951213105.1 of Amaurobius ferox. Taxonomy (NCBI): domain Eukaryota; kingdom Metazoa; phylum Arthropoda; class Arachnida; order Araneae; family Amaurobiidae; genus Amaurobius; species Amaurobius ferox. The sequence continues at coordinate 17,372,916 of OX578149.1, forward strand.
ACCTCTTGTGTTACGACCCTGCTTTGTATGACAAAAATTGCTTGTTCAGATGTGATTTATCACCCCTTAAAGTTTAACCCAAGAGTTCTGACTCACCCTGTATATACTAATTGTCAAGTGTCCGTCTGTCTGCCTGTCCGTCTGTCACACTTTTTTAGGTATTTCCGAATAGATAGAGTCTTGATATTTGGTACACGTGTAGATCGTTTGATAAAAAACCCTGGAAAAATCGAATTTTCCGAAAATGTTCTGAAGAGAGTGTGCTCCACACCAAAACGTTCTAAAAGTGAAATGATAGGAAAACATGCTTTGCGATAAGATTGAGACTTCAAATTTGGTGTATGGATAAATCGTTCGAAAGGAAAAAAGAGTGCAATTTCAGATTTCCAATATTTTCTACTTAAGAGGGTGCCCAAAACCAAAGTGTTCGATTTGCCGAATAATTGAGGAACTACTCATTTAAAATTTGATAGAGGCTTGAAATTTGGTATATGAGCTAATCATTTGATAAAAACCCATAAGACGAATATAGTTCTTAAAAAATGTCCGGTTAGTGGGGTGCTTTAGAGAAAAACGTTTGGAAGGTGAATTGTTAAAAAATCTGCTTCGAGATGAGATAGAGGTTTCAAATTTGGTGTACGAGTAAATAGTTTTGAGGGAAGAAAGTGCACAATTTTAGTTCTCCAATATTTTCTACTTTAGGGGGTGTCGCACACAAAAATGTTCGATTTCGGGAATAAAGGAGAAACGCCCTTTTTAAAACGTGATAGAGACTTCATATTTGGTATATAGGCAAGTTATATGATAGAAAATCCAAGAAGAATGGAGTTTTTCAAAAATGTATATTTAAGGGGGTGGGTACTCCACACAAAAACATTCGAAAGGTGAAATGAAAGAAAAGACATGCTTCGCGATGAGATAAAGACTTACTTTGGTGCATGGGTAAATCGTTCGAAAGGAAGAAAATGTGCAATTTCAGATATCCAATATTTTCTACTTAGGGGTTGCCGTACACCAAAATGTTCGATTTGTCGAATAAATAAGAAACGGATACTTTAAAATTTAATTGAGGCTTGAAATTTGGTATATGGACTAATCATTTGATGAAAACAACGAAGACGAATATAGTTCTTCAAAAATGTTCGTTTAAGGGGCTGCTCCAGAGGAAAACGTTCGGAAGGTGAATTGATAAAAAAAAATATGCTTCGAGATGAGATAGAGATTTCAAATTTGATGTACGGGTAAATAGTTTGGAAGGAAAAAAGTATACAACTTCAGTTTATCAATATTTTCTACTTTAGGGGGTGCCGCATACCAAAATGTTCGATTTTCGGAATAAAGGAAAAATGGCCCTTTTAAAACGTGATAGAGGCTTGATATTTGGTATATGGGCGAATCATCTAATAGAACACCCAAAATTAATGGAGTTTTTCAAAAATGTATTTTTAAGGGGTGGGTTGTGTTCAAAAAAAAATGTCACCAAAATGTTCAAAAAATGAAATGATAGAAAAAGCATGCTTCGCGATGAGATAGAGACTTCAAATATGGTGTACGAGTAAATAGTTGAAAAGGAAAAACGTGTGCAATTTCAGTTTTTCAACATTTGCTACTGTAAGGGGTGCCGCTCACTAAAGTATTCGATTTGACAAATTAATAAAAAACGTCTCCTTTACAATGTGATAAAAACTTGAAATTTAGTATATGGGCTAATCATTTGATGAAAATCCCAAGATTAATGAAGGTATTTTATAAGTAAGATAGAGTCTTGCAATTTGGTACATGAATCAATCGTTCAATGAAACCCTCTGGAAAAATCGAATTTTTTATGATTGTTCTGTAGAGGGGATGCTCCACATCGATACATTCGAAATGTGAAATTATAGAAAACCATACTTCGTGATGAGATAGAGACTTCAAATTTGATATATGGGTAGATAGTTCGGAAGAAAGTAAGTGCGCAATTTTAGTTTTTCAATATTTGCTACTTTAGGGGTGCGCACACCTAAATGATCTATTTGCGAAATAAATAAGAAATGGATCGATGAAAACGGATTAATGAATCGATGAAAACCCGTATTTTTCAAAAATGTTCTTTTAATGAGTGCTCCACACCAAAAGCTCGAAATTTGAAATGATAGTAAAATGCACTTTGCAATGAGATAGAAACTTTAAAATTAGTGCATGGATAGATCGTTAGATAGGAATAAGATGTATAATTTCAGTTGCTAATTTAGAGATGCCGTACTTCTAAATGTTTAATTGGCTTAATACATGAGAAACGGCCAGTCTGAAGTGAGACAGATATTTTACATTTAATGCATGGATGACCAATTTAAAAAGGAACAATGGAAAAATAGAATTATTAAAACATTTATATTTTTTGGAGGTTGCTTATTGTGAAACCGTTGATTTTCAACGGGTATTCGTCTAGTATTATTACCTTGCACCTATTTTCCTGTTTTAAGTCACCTAGCTGGAGAACATAAAAAGATAAATTAAAAAGAAATATTTAATTGGGGGAAAAGTCAGCATCAGAAATTCAAAAACAACTTTGGGTCATGCTACAAGTAAGTACACATACTATTTTTTTACATACAGGTAAAGTGTAAATACGTGTAAGTTAAAAGTGCAAAGGTTAAAAAAAAGTACAAATGAACGAAAAAATTGAAGAGAATAGCATGTCTATAAAATTTGCTAAGAAACTTAAATCTTTGTCAAGGATCATTCGAGAGATAAAAATTCTATCAAGACCAATACTATCAACGTCACGACGTGATAGAAATTTTCCATGACCTGACATTGGTATAGATTGAGAATAAAAAACAAGAACAATTTACTGAAATAAGATTTGTATATACAGGGTGACCGATAAGTTGTAAGTAGGGCAAATAAGTTTTTAATGATGGTAATTAGGGTTATGAAAATGTGGATATCGGTATAGTAAAATAACTGTGTCTTACTGTCTATTACACTATATTTATGTGAAAGTATACGTGAAAGTACGTTTATGTGAAAGTTTACGTGAAAGTACGTTTATGTGAAAGTTTACTGTCTGTCACTCTACAGAAAATAACTTCCTGTTACACGTTCGCCAGCATTACGGAGTATGTGGAGCAGCATGAAGTCGTAATGCACAATGCCATGCAGCTTTCATAAGTTTTCATCTGAATTCGCCTTATAACAGTACTTGAAGTGAAATTCGAAGTCGCTGTTATTGATTTTAATAAATTGGCAGTTCAATGACCAAGTCTGTGGTAAGAAGGGAACATCACCGTTATGAAAAGAAATACTCTAACGTGTGCTGTAAAATATTTCAGTCATAAACTCACTTTTTCCACAGTCCGGATTCACCTAGGAAAAACTAAATGAAAAGCTATGAATAGCCAGCAAGTTTCTTTGCTTCCATTGCAGATAGCGGCTATTCCATATTAACGAGCGTAGACTAAGCGCGAAACCGGTTCATAATTGCTGTTACCTGCAGTGGGAGCATAATTACTCTACATTTTTTTGGTGCGAGTCCCTGTTGAAAATATTTTAAAGTGTAGCTTACCTACCTGTTCGGTACACAATGGCTTTGACGCTGGATCCGTCGTTGCTGCGGCTGTTGATTACTTCTGTACCGCTGAAAAGGGTGCTCCTTTTGTTGTTGGAGGTATTGTAAGGAGTAATGGGATCGTTGGCAACAGGCACTTTGGTAATGGGAGTACTCTCTCCTATAACAAATAGCAGCACAAAGTTGAATATTCCAACTTTAGAAATGCAATATTTTCATTATTTCAAGTATCATACAATCCTCGGAATGGTTATTGGACTATTAGAATGTATAATGGAAAATATAATTTACATTTTTTATTTACATGCATTATTACTGTATGGATACTACAATTGCAAATATTAATTCAATCCATTCACATAAAGTTTGTAATGCCAATTTTGTACGTTCTTTAACCCGTAACTAGCTACCCATGCAGGCATTTTCTGGTTCTTTAACATTCGGTTTATCGAATGTGCGGTTCATTAGGTGCCGATCCACCAAGCCCAGTTTATTACAAAATTGAAAAATTTCAAGCCATTGTTCATCGCATGCCCAGATAATCAAAATACAATTGACCCTGATAATCAAAAAATAGTTCGTATCAAGCAACGCAACCAGCTGCTAATTCATCAAAATTCGATTTACTGAATACCTAGTTAAGTGTCGATAAAAAAAATGCGCTCCGAGTTTAAACTTTTGACCTATGATCTCACCGTACAGATAAGTATACACCTCAACTACCAGAATATTTATGAAATAAAATAAATTAAAATAAAGCATAAGCGTTTTAACTCTTATTTAGTAATAAAATAACCTCCATTAAGAAGAAAAACAACGAAGAATTATAAGGTACTTTTCCTAAGGTAGATTCCTAATGAAAAGTTACGATATCTCCAAAGCATTAATACCTTTCTCATTTATAACTGTCAATTCGAGTATGAACTGTAAACAGTACAACCATTCGCAATCACGTGATGTTACCATATATATTTCCGCCAATCTGACCCGGCCCTTGAACAGCATCTTAATTCCTGGGAAAGAAAACATTGATAGATCAACCAAAACACCATGCATTTTTTGAGGATAAACCGAAAAACATGACAAGTATCAGCACGTTAATTCTGTAGGTCCGGAAATCCATCCGAGAGGGGATTTGTTAGGAAAAGGATGGTACGGTCTATCTGATTGCCACCCTCATTGGATTCTGGTTAAAATTGGGTGGCACCATCTCGGCCGTCCAAACAGTTACCTTACACTTTTAGGTAGCTTCGCTGGTATCAAAAAAACATGATAGTCGTTTGCTTCCTCGATGACGAGAGCGAAGTGTTTCTTCAATAATTACGAAATCAATATATTCAGATATTTCCGGTGCTTTTGAGGTCATTTTTATCATATTTATAATATTAACCTTTTTTTACAAATAAATAAAATTGGCATCACGTCTGATTTCAATCAGCAGAAACAACAAGCACACATCTATAATAGAAGGTCTTTTATTTCACTTCTTTAAGACGTACAAAACTTAAAAAGGCCAGAGCGCTTTCGAGCGTAAATACGCTCTTCATCAGTGGCTACATGGAAATAGGAATGATCGTTCATATATAGACCAGAAAAGGTGACAAATTTGCATAAATACAATTATCAATAAACTTACGTTTATCTAAGGAGAATCCAAAAATACAAAACATTTTACAAAAGAACAGTAAATTTTTACTGTTCTTTTCGTGATTTATGCTCGATTTTTTTAATCTGTGCAAAATGTTTTGTATTTTTAAATTCTCCTTAGATAAACGTAAGTTTATTGATAATTGTATTTATGCAAATCTGTCACCTTTTCTGGTCTATATATGAACGATCATTCCTATTTCCATGTAGCCACTGATGAAGAGCGTATTTACGCTCGAAAGCGCTCTGGCCTTTTTAAGTTTTGTACGTCTTAAAGAAGTGAAATAAAAGACCTTCTATTATAGTTGTGTGCTTGTTGTTTCTGCTTTTTTTACAATCTTCTATTTAACTTCAAACGGAGTATGTATTATATACTATATTATGAGCAATTGGGATCCGCTGTCTAATGAAAATATCTCGGAATTACAAGGTCTATGAGGCTGAAATTTGGTACTCAATCTGTTCTTTGTCCCAAAAGGGAGCATGAGTATTTTTACGACAGAAGTTTACCCGAGGGGGTATGCTACCCAAGTTGGGCTCCTCTGTCCTATCAAAAATATCTAATGTCTAATATACAGCTTCACTATTATTATTACAATTTTTCTTTATGGAAGCGAAGCAGAATATTTGACTCTTTTTTAATTACCTTACAACAATAGTAATTCATATCCCCTCTAGTAAAAAAAGTTAAAATTACAAAAATATTGCTTATACTTTATTGAGTCAAATTGAACAATATTTGTATCTCAATAGTGCACATTTAAGACTAAATAAATTATCAAACTTCTTAACACGCTTTGTAATCACTGCAACTCATGAATCTAGGGACCGTTCACAAATTGAATGGATTCACTAAAACTATTCAGTTGGGTTTTAAAATAATTTCTTTTCAGCAGTTTATCAATAAAATTTAAAAAAATTGATTCTGGTAAAAAATAATTTGAACCCTCAAATAAGGTAAAAAACTTAAAGGGGAGCGGCTTAAACATACCTGTGAGCATACTTTCGTTGACCACGCAACTTCCGGTCAATAAAACCGCATCGCAGATCATCGTAAAATTTGTCTGCGGCAACAGTATGATGTCACCCGGAACAAGATCTTCTGAAGGCTTTTGAACCTCTAGAATCCATAAAGAAAAGGAAAATTACTTAAAGTAATGTTGAAATAATATTTTTATAGGTTGCATCTCATTATGACCTATAGAAATCCAATAACACCCCGCACCTTATTTTCATCGTCTTCTACAGGGTGAATTTAAAGTCGGCCACATCAAAGTTCATTTCGCTACTGGAAGTTGATCAAAGTTGCTGCTGGTTCCAGCAGGACGGTGCGACTTATCACGCATCAAACAACATTATCCATCTTTTAACTGATTTTTGCCGTGAGCGCATAATTTCCAGGGATTATGGCCCCCTCACTCCCCAGATTTATCACCCTTTATAATATAATATCCTTTCTTGTCTCGTACGCGGGAGAACGCGCCTATAATGAGCATTTACAATTTTCGGATCCCGCTACCATTGCAGATAACAGGTCCAGTTTTGAGCTTATGCGCTTATCAGCATGAAATAGCTGATAACTACCATAGCAGAAAGGAAATTTGCTACGTGCAACAATTTTGTTAACCTCTAAGGAGATCGACAAACTCAGCCCTTCCACGCAGCCTCTGCTTCGAATTTCTTAAAAGGAAAGCTTAGGTTACACTCTAGAAACGCCCTTTAATTTCTCATGTTAATGCTCATGTTCACGCTCATGTTCGCATTCAACAAGCTCATGCTCACGGTTTCTACGAACATGAGCTTGATTAAAAAGTATGGAAATATGTCTAAAAATATTTACAGTAAAGACTATATTTAGTAAAAGATCTTTAATAAACCACCATTTAGGACGTACACAAATTTACAAAAATGCCAAAGCGCTTTCGGACGTCACAACGTCCTTCATCAGTGGCAATGCAAATGAAATATGAAACACGAAAACTGTTATATACAGCTTGAAACCGCGAAACAAAATTTGCATATGGACGGTCGGATTACCAAATACCAATTAAAATCGTCTATTTTATAATTTAACGATTTTAATTGGTAATGGATAATCCGACCATCCATATGCAAATTTTGTTTTGCGGTTTCAAACTGTATATAAGAGCTTATATATTTCATATTTCATTTGCATTTCCACTGATGAAGGACGTTGTGACGATGAAGGTCGTTGCTGTCATTGCATCTATTGGTTATCCCATTCTGACAAGTGCAAAATAAAAAAGTATATATAAAAGCTGCCATCTGTAGAAGCGCAATCTTCCATTGTTGCGGTAACATTTCGATGCAAAATGGAAATATTTTAATAAAAACAGAAGTTTGTGCTGCTATGAAAAACGATAGAATAAATATATACCTTTCCCGTCCCTCAGTACTGTAATAACTGCATCTGTCCGCACCGCATCTCTCAGAGCTCTGCTTTGCTGAAATGAGACAGATTTAAAGAAATGTTAATAAAGCGTTTCGAATGTAATTTGGTACGCTTATTACAATCAGTGAATACTGAAACCTTATTGATTTCAAACGCGATCGAACATTCAAAAGACTCCCCCAAATTTTTTAATTAATTTTGTGAAAAGATCGTGAAAAAAACAGTGCATTTAACAAAATTAAATATTTAACAATTTTATAGAAAATTTTTCATTGGAAAATGAATGACACAAATGTAAAAATGTTCAACCGTTTAACCGTTCCCGATATATTGCACGTTTTTCAAACACATTTACTAAACAAATGAAGTAAAGTTTTAAAAAAAAGTAGTAAGTATCGTCAAATATGTTCACTTTCCGAATCGATATGAATTTGGCAAAATATTGCCAACTTGACAATTTTTTGGTAATTTTTTAACGCCAAATTAACAAAAATAACGTTATAATGACGCCAAATTGATAACAATTGAATATCTTTGAAAAATTTTGTTCAATTTCTTTAATGATCTCCGAGGAAATTACATTATTGATATGAAATACACTGAGTTTCACTGTTTCTGAGACAGATACATTTTGTTAAGAGGAGTCTAGGGTTTCAATGTTATTTCGTAAGTAGTATATTAATCATATTTTGATAGAGTCATATAAGAATTAATATTAATATTAATTACGATATGTACGAGGCTCGCATATGTGCAAGGATATTAGTTGACAAAGTGCCGCAGGCGAGAGGATGAGAAACAATCTTTCACAACTTTGTACACCGTCATATGACAGGTTTAACATCTAGTTGTAGAAATTGTTTAATATATGGACTACATTGCTTAATAGACACTGAGAATTTTACTTACAGCTGTAAATCGAAAAATTATATTTGAACGAAATGTAAGTTAATTGTGTACTTCGAATTAGTTTTGCATGTTGTCATCCAGAAAAGAGTTCGATTTTAATATACTCTTACAATTCAACGGCAAACACTTTGTGCCGTGGATCTTGTATATCATTATTTTATGTGGAAGAAAAGAAAAAGGAATTGCATTATGTAGAGAACGACATGTACTGCCCATATCAGATTGTTTTTTTAATGTTCTAGTAGTTGAGACGTATGCTTAACTAAAATGGTGCAAATAACAGATCAAGTTTCGAGTTTAATCTAACTCAAAAACTAATTGACCAAATTTCATAAAATTTTATGGGTAAGTTACTTGAGGGTTACACTGATGCCGATTAGATTTTGGTACGATTTGGTATGTAAAAAACCTGCCTTTTTTGCGAAATGGCCCGCAAAAATCACACGTATCCAATCTAGCTAAAAAACTAATTAACCAAATTTTAGAAACGTCATTTGTGTGTTACCCTGATGCGGATTAGAGTTTGATACGATTCAAAAAAAGATTACTGCCTTTTTCAAGAAATGGCTTGCAAATATCATCGAAATCTAAAATAAAAGACTACGTATGCTCAAAAGTATCAATTAAATTCTTGTTTTACACGTAGTTTTTGATGATGAAAAGAATAAGACTAGCACCCTCCCCCCATTACTCTAGGATTAACCGTTCTTGAAACATTTTAATCTTTTCACATTTTTGCTACACCGCTTTTGAAAATACGTTCAGTTACCAACTAAGAATGAAGGAATTGAATCAAAAGTGCAAATTCGGTTTAATTTCAAATAATTATGCGTATTTTGTGCCATTAAACTCAATTTAATGAATTATTAAAGAAAAAGAGAAAATGAATTTAAGCCTGTAGGAAAAGTTGTGTGCTGCGAACATCAGATATTTTTCTTACCTTCCTTGTTTCCCAGACGGTCGCAGTGATAGATAAGAAAGATAGAAAGACGATGCAAAGGGCGAACTGGTAGTACAACTGAATCATCCATATGGTGACTATGAATATTTGATAAATGTAGAAAGGACTCCGGATCTGAAAATTAGAGAACAAAACATTATGAAGACTCAATATTTGATATAACAACACAGACTTGCGATTAGTGCATTGTTGCATGCTAAATTCCAAAAACACAATATAAATGTTATACCACAAACAGTTCACAAATTCTCTTTTTATCCTTTCTGCTTTCCCTATGTGTATAGTATGATGCATAGGAAAAGTATTGTGATTGGGCCGAAAATTCGAATTTGAGTTTTCGACAAAAGATCACGTTTGAAGCATCCTGAACTCGAATCAAATGTTTTTGAGGCGATGGCTCTTTGTGTATATGCATCTTAGTGTGTGCATATGTATGTTAATGTGTGTGTGTGTCTGTGAAACTGTGGACTAATGTGGACGTCCTCACAGAGAATATGAAAGCGGGTAAGATAAAATAAATTATGGCGTTAAAGATACAGCACTGAAAGCATAAAATATTATGGCTTCAAGGTAAATTGATAAAAAAGTTTTTATATTTACTGGTGAGAAATTACTCAGTTGACGTTGATAAAGCTGACATATTCGCATACGATTTACGATGTCCTTACATTGAATTTGCTATTTTAAAACATCTCTGCAGTTTTAAACATGAATATACAAAATTAATCAAAAAATCTTCAATATGCATCAAACATTTTACAAAATATTATAAAAACGATTGCAGCTAAAACACATTTTTGAAGTTTTATTGCACAAGATAGCTGATAAATATATTTAAAAATTTTCAAATAAGAGCTACCGTGCTTCATAAAAATTATTCTGCTTTTGTTGATAATGAACGGATTTGAAAACTTTTTGTGAATTTGGATAGAAAAGTGTTCAGTGAATCTAAATATTAAAAAATCTTGTAAAGAAAAATTTATGTGTTCACCCACTTTAAAAATTTCTGGATCATTAATTCCAATTTAACAGAAACTGTGATTTTCTGGACAAATTATTCGCAGATATTGACGCAAGATATACATAAAAAGATAGATTTAAACATAAATAAATATGCCGACATGTTTTAACAGTGCAAATTGAACTTACCTCTCTCAGAACTAATTTACAAACAGGCTTTACTTTTACGTGAATGGAATTTTTCCCGTAAAATTGCAACCTGAAAACAGCCTCCGTCGTATTGAGTCCTTCTGTTAAGGCATGGAACTGAGAACAGTTTTGCACCTCCAGGCCTCTAGCATACACATAAAAAGAAACAAAAAATTCCTTAACACTCAAACGATGATACATACAATCACAATACAGTCACACCCCAAGTTACCAGCATCGGGCGCGGTTAGTACTTGGGCGGGTGACCACCTGGGAACACCGCGTGTTATTGGCTCTTTTCGGGCGCGGCAGCCCAGTGGTTTGCGCGCGATTCTTGCCGCTGCCAGAACTGCCGCCGTGTTCATGCGGAGTACTATCACGTTAAACATGTGGGTCCATAAGTCCTTCCGAGAGGTCGGTGGTAGGGGAAGGAGGATACAGTCCCTGTGAATGCCTCCCCCACTGGGTTCCGGTCTAAATTAGGTGGCACTTCCCGGCCGTCCAAACAGTTACCTTACACCTTTCTGGTAGTATATATAATATATATATAATTGTCCTTTTGACGACACCTCCGAATTTTTGAAATGCTGACCTGGTTTTATATGCTATACTCTTATCCACAACATTTTTATGAAGTATAATTTTTATATTGTGTACTATTATCTTAACATAGAGTATTATTTTTATATTGAGTATTATAAATATTCTATAAAATGAATCCTAATTCATATTCACCTTCTAACTTGGACTATCCACCCTTGCTACCCCCAATTATACTTACACCTGGTTTAATGAACACTGAAATAACTGAACCCGTAAATACAGACTCAATTATCAGTTCATCCAGTGGAAATAATCCAATTGAGAATACACCCACTACTGGTGGTTCTGGAATTAGACTTTCCAATTTCAAAAGTGTTCCTCGTACGTCGCAAGTATATGACTCTCCATTGTTCTCCTCCACTATTCTGCCTCCTCGACTGCCTAAACAAACTTCATCCTCTTCTTCAAACTCCGCTGTGACTTCTCTTACTCCCTTGGACCCACCCAAATCTTCAAAAATCCTCTCGAAACCTGTTACAACTCCACTTCTCAAACCTGCATGGACAACTTCAACCAAAAACTTTACGACACCTGCGGTAAAATCAACTACCACTTCAACCTCTCCTGCAATTACCAGATCTACCCAAGTATCCTGCACTCCTTCCCACTCTGCTCAGTTCTCTGCTCCAACCCTTCAAGACATCCCATTGGTTTCTTCTCTGGTTCCTGGCTCTCTCTCTCAGGTCGCCTTGGACTCAGCATCTATTCCTACCGCTTCGGCTTCGCCGGCTCCGACGACTCCTGCTCTCGACTTTCCGATTCTGCCTGGTTCTTCAAAATCCACAGATATTCCCTCTACTCCTGCCCCTTCTACCTGTTCTAGTCCTGGCTCCACCGCTACTGATAAAGATGCTCCACCTTTTAATCTCAATAACGAACATGTGGCTAGGATCATGAAAAACATTGATAGACTTGAGAAATATTTTACCAAAAACGTAAAGTTAAATGCCACTCATAAAGCATACACGGAGGACAAATTTAGAGATATTAAAATCTCTCTTCATACTCTCGAAAGTAACGTTGGTTCTGCTCCATCACCTCGTTCTCGACCGCTACTGGTAGATGCTGTAGCTTTCTCTAACCTTTCCAAGAAACTAAATGATGACTTCGCAAATTCCCAGCATAAAATCAACAATGACCTAAAATCTTTCACTACAAATATTTTGAAAGAAATTCCTACACAGGTCAAAAACTCGGTACAACAGTCATTCAAAAGATCAGGACCTACTGCTCCTGCTCCTTCCTCCTACGCTGCTCAATCTTCTGCTCAACCTGGAACCTCTTCTCGCCAGTTCTCCAGCGTTCTACTCCAAGGACTGGATCGCTCAAAAGATAACCTACAGCTGAAAAAAGACCTTATCTCACTCCCCTGTCCTCTTGGAGTCAACATTAAAAACATCACTACACTGCCTAACGGTACGCTCAAAGTTACATGTAAAGAGGACAACCCAGCGAAACTACTACCAAAATTTCAAAATTCGGCCATCAAGAGCAAATTTACAATTAGGGTCCAGGAGGAACGTAAAAAGGCACTTATAATCTTCAACCTTCCTCCCAATTTCAATGAGGAGAATGTAAAAGCATTGGTGGTGATCAACCATCCTACTTTGAAAACAGAAGATATTAGAATTCTAAAAAATTTCCCAGCCAGGTCTGGCAACTTAAATTGGGTACTTCTCATGAACACTAACGATGCAAATCAAATACTGGAAACGAAAAAACTCTTCCATCACTTCAAGTCTTACCTAGTAAAAAACTATATTGCATTAAAAATATGTCACAAATGTAAGGGCTACGGACACGTGGCAAGTTCCTGTCACCATGTTACCGGTAATTGCAGCCACTGTACCCGTAGCGGACACACATACAAAGAGTGCAAAGCTCAGACCTTAACCTGTGTGAACTGTACTACTTCTAACGCAGGAGACTCTAGTTTAAAATACAAAACTAATCATACAACCTATGATAAAAAGAACTGCCAAACTTTTCAGGCTGAGATGGCGAGAATTAGAAAGCTTCAGAATGAGGCTTAACAATTTTTTGGTTTCCTTAATTCTGCATATTATATGTCTTTTGTTCTGTATGTTTTGTTATTTCATGTTTTTGTTATTTCTTGTTTTTATGTAATTTTAGTACCTTTTGCTTCCCCCTCCGGGCTTTTTTTTTTCTTTCTATATTTTTTTCTTTTTTAATGAACTTTTCCGGTATTCAAATTAACGTTAATCACTCGCTCTCTGCTCACTCTTCATTATTTAAATTCGCCCTCGATAATTCAATAGATTTTGTTTGCCTTCAAGAGCCATACGTTAATCATAATTTAATTCTCTCTCCCCCCCAGGGGTTCGACAATATTCTTCCAACTCACAAAAATCAATTATTCTAATTTTTAACCCCCAACTTATAGTAAACTTTAAATATAAATCACTAACATCAATATTTGTAGAAATTTTACTACCACACCACGCTCCAATTAATTTAGCGAGCATATATTTTCCCCCTCATGATGATTTTACAAACATGCTATCAGATATTGAAATTTTTAACTATTTTAATGAAAATTTTTTACTCCTTGGAGATTTTAACGCCCGTGCCCGGATGTGGGGATACGGTTTCACCGATCAGAGGGGACTCGACATGATCGACTTTTGTCTTAATAATAATCTTGTAATTTGTAATGATGTTAAATGTGGTCCAACTTTTGTTTCACATACTGGAAATGGCTTCCCCGACTTGTCCCTTGTTAACTTTTCACTTTTCGATTTTATTCAGAGTTGGGAGATTCTCTCGAGTGACACATTCAGTGACCATAAATATATCAAAATTATTTTTAACCTTGATCCTCCTTCAGATAATACTTTCTTCTTAAAAACTCAATACGGTATAGGCAAATTTATATACAACTTCAAAAACAACCTTAACTTTCTTAATCCTCTATTAGATAAAATTCACGACACAAATTCTCTTGACTCCTTTGTAAAAATTTTAATTGAATCCGTCCAAGATTGCGCCTTTAAATATATTAGAAAGAAAAAGACTAAAACTATAAAAAACTTCACTTGGTGGACACCAACCCTTTCGAAACATAGAAATTTTGTCACTGCCCTATATAAAAGAATTCGATCACTCGAGAGAAATGATGCTTCTCCTGAAACTATACTTTCTGCCAAAATTCTTTACAAGCTTAATAAAGCCAAATATAAATTACTCCTCAAAAAAACCCGAATGGATTCCTGGAAGGCTTATTGCACTAAGTGCAGTAACTCTTTCGGCTCACATTTCAAATTTGCCTTCCAGAAACATAGAAAATTCAATAATATTAATCTTTTTTTCCCTGACTCCCCCTCCCTTAACTATGAAGACAAATTGAAACGATTGATGGACCACCACTTTAAAATTGATACTGACTTTAGCGGTTTTCCACATTTTAATTTACCTTCTGATGGGTTGGGGATTGTCTCGGATGAGGAGCTTTCAGCAGTAATCAAAAATTTAAAAAACGGAAAAGCTCCCGGTCTCGATAACCTGGACTTCACAATATGGAAAAAACTTTTTAAATCATTCCCTTTCTTTTTTTCGAAATTCATTAACCTTTGCTTTAAACTTTGCCATTTCCCCTCATGTCTTAATAATGCAAATATCATATTCTTTAATAAACCCGGTAAGGATCCCACCCTTTGTTCTTCCTACCGCCCAATTTGCTTATTACCTACCCTTGGAAAAATTTTGGAAAAAATATTTATTAACAAACTCAACTTTTGGCTTTTCTCTGCTGGAGCTCTTCATCCCCTGCAATTCGGTTTTAGGGAACTTACTAGTTGCGAGGATGCAACCCTCAGGCTGATTAGTAACATTTCTACTCACAAATCAAAAAATTTCGTTTCCCTGACCACCGTGGACATCTGCGGGGCCTTCGATAATCTCAACTGGAATATATTACCTCAAACACTTTCTAATATCAATCTTCCACCAATTTACCAAAACTTTATATTCTCTTATTTAAATAATAGACAAATTTCTCTGCTAACGGCACTTCCTCTATCACTAAATGTATCTCCTCTGGGGCTCCGCAGGGTTCGGTTCTTTCTCCTACCCTGTGGAGTATTTATTTTAATGATATACTTAATCTTAATGATGATCTTTTTTACCTGCAGGCCTTCGCGGATGATCTTGCGGTGGTCACTTTTTCCACAAACTTGAAAACATTACGTATTAATACTAATAATCTCCTTGATCTTATCTCGTCCTCCCTTTCGGCCCTTAAACTCTCCGTCACCCCCGAAAAATGTAAAGCTATCGTATTTAAAAAAAATAGATCTAAAATTAAACAGAGACCCTCATTTAAAATCCAAAACGTTAAAATTTAAACTACTAGACAATTAAATTACTTAGGCATCACGATCGACGATAACCTTAAATGGAGTTCCCATATTTTTAATCTGAGAGAGAAGTGCTTCAAGTTCGCCAGCACTTTTGGGAGAGTGACTGGCAGTAACTGGGGTGTTGATAAATCCTTTCTTAAAGTTTGGTATCTTTCGGTTATCGAAAAGATAATTACTTTCGGCTCAGGAGTTTGGGGAAAAGCATTGACTGGGGCACAGGTCAAAAAACTTATCTCTCTTCAAAGGATTTTTCTTTTAAAAATCTCATCTGGTTTTCGGACTACTTCTAACATTTCTCTCTTTTCTTTAACTGGAATCCCCCCCATTCACTTTGTAATAAATTCTTTGTACAAAAAATATACCTTTTGGAAACTTCGCAATAACCTTTTTACAAATCCTGCCCTTCCCCCCCCCCTGAAAAATTTGATCATAACTGCCCTTCTTCCAGTATCCCTCCTTCTCAACGTACAGTGACCTTTTCCCCCATTAATCCACTTAACTTTTCCAAAATAAATATTTACACTGATGGTTTCTCTATTGAAAACAATACAGGATACGCCATTTGCATCTTTAACGAAAACACACTGGAAGAAACTTTCACCTTTAAACTTGAGCATGGGAACACAGTTTTCCAAGCAGAAATTGCTGCGATCCATTTCTCTATAAATTGGGCATCTAATAGAAACATTAAAATTAATATCTTTACAGACAGTCAATCGTCAATCTCGGCCTTTAACTCCATCAAAAACAAATCTTTTTACTTATCCAAAATTAAAACTAATGCTAATCTTAATAAACATTTAATTAATTTATGTTGGGTTAAAGCCCACTCCGACATCTCGGGTAACGAGGTCGCAGACAAAAATGCAAAACTAGCTACTACTTTTGGCTCTCCAACTTCTTTGCCTTTCCCTTATTCACTTCTCAAAAAACATTACAAACTTGATATCCTTAGTAATTGGCAATCCTTTTTAAATGACTATGTCTCCCCCCGAACTCACGATCCCGCCAGAATTTTAAATTTCCTTCCAAAAGTTAACTTTAATACACATATTACTAATAAATATTTAATCTACTTTATTACGGGCCACGGCCCATTCCCCGATTATTTGTTCTCTTTCAAATGTAAATCTACTTCCTGCTGCTCCTGCGGCGCTTTCGGCGACGCCGATCACTACGTTTTTTCTTGCCCCCTTACCAAAGCTTTTCACCTTTATAAACCTTCACCCCTTAATACGGCGACCTGGTTCTCGAGTGTCTGCTCTAACCCTTCTTCAATCAATAAAATAAAAAACTGTGTTCTCATAGCGAGAGAAATCTCTAATAAAATTTCATAATCAGCCTGGGGATCTCTGCTTTTAATTTTTTCGGTCGGTGACTCCTCTTCTTGTTGTTTTTTTGTTTGTTTTTTATGTTGTTTTTTATGTTGTTTTTTATATGTTGTTTTTCTCGGTGGTGTCGTCTGCTTTTGTTGTGTTGTCTTTAGTTGTTGCACCCCATTTTATAATATATAGTCAACTTAACTTCAAAATGTTTTCAACTACTATCATAATACTTATATTATCTCAGATCATTATGTCATTTGTAAATATACTATCAAGTCTTCAATAATGTAAATAAGTCAACAAAATGTATTCAAGTCTACAAGAGTATAAATGTAATCAAGTCTTCAGATATATTTTCATATTAGCAAAACTATGTTATTAGCTTATATCCTTGTAATCACTCCTGTAAAAATTTTTTAAAGATTCAATAAATTTGGTGTTGGTTGTTGTGGACACCCGGACATCGGCCGGACGCCTGCCAACTCCTCTCCCGGCCGTCCAAATAGATGCTCAAGTCCTCAGGACGAGTCGGACGGTCTGGGTCTTCAACACCTTTCTGGTAGGTCGGACGGTCTGGGTCTCAGCACCCCAAGTTACGTAACACGCGACTTACGTCAATTCGTAGTTACGCAGTAAATCAATAAATCTCAAAAACTACAAAAATAAAGATTTTGAGAACTACGTAGTAGCACGTAGTAGCCGCAAAACACAATTCCTCTTCATAACACCATGCAACACGATTTTTGTTCCTGTGTAGTAAGTGTTATTTTCTAATGGCTTATTTCTGGAAAGCTTAGAAAATGGCTATTATTACCCTCAAACTTTGGTTTTGTAACCGGGGCAGTGTAATTTTGAATTTTACCTGCTTTGAATGAGGAAATGTACGAATTCGTGTTTTTCGTTTATATAAAGTAAAAGACAAACACATATACATAAAAAATGATATATAGTTGCACTACAGCTATGAATAAAAATATTACAAAAGATTTAAAAATGAGTAAATTTCCGAGATTTGCAATTTACACTGTAAATTACTTTCACGAATCCGCCCCCAATAGTCTCCCATCATGTTCTCGCTATACTGGCCTTGGTAGCGACGTTCGAAATCCAATATGTCTTGATGGAAACACTCGCCTTGCTCCTTCGAGTACGCTCCCAAGTTATCCTTAAATTTATCTAGGTTAGCATCGAGGACATGAACTTTCAGGGACATCCTGCAGCCCATTTTGCCGTAGTTCTTCACCAAAGTTTTAGCCAGTTCCACATAGCTTTCAGACTTATGGTTGCCCAAGAAGCCCTTAACCACTACTGCAAAGCTGTTCCACGCCGCTTTTTCATTCTTATTGAGCTTCTTGAGAAATTCTCCACACGCCAGGAGCTTCTTTATCTGTGGGACGACGAAGACACCGGCTTTGACCTTTGCCCCACACTGCTTAGGAAAGAAGTCTTGAAAGTACTTGAAGGCTGCTGACTCCTTATCTAAAGCTTTGACAAATTGTTTGATAAGACCCAATTTAATATTGAGTGGAGGCATTAACACCTTCTGGGGGGTCTACCAGTGGCTCCCACTTCACGTTGTTTCTTCCCACAGAGAACTTGGTCTTCTGTGGCCAGTCTAATGTTGTAGTGCGCTTTGATATCTCTGCTGTCCTAAAGGCAAAGATAATAAAGAAACTTGGTAAAACCGTCTTGGAGACCAATTAGAAATCCTATCACTTTAAAGTCTCCGATGATTTCCCATCCATACTCATCATATTTCAAGGCATCTAGCAATCGCTTTATGCTGTTTTAATCCTCTTTCAGGTGGACTGAGTGAGCCAGTGGAAGAGACTGGTATGTATTTCCATTATGAAGAAGCACGACTTTAAGACTTCTGGATGAACTGCCAATGAAGAGGCGCCACTCATTTGGACTACAGTCAATTTCAATTTCTTCAAACAGACCGGTTAGATTGTGGCAGGAGCAGAGTCCGTCTTGACTAATGAAAAAGCTGGAAAAAGTTTGATGGCGCTTCCTCTGATCTGTGATTTGCACACTTTCATCCAATAAATTCCACTGTTTAAGTCAGGACGTCAAGAGTTCGGCATTGAACTTGGTGAGACCAAGATCTCTGATTAAGTTGTTATGATCTTTTTGATTGGGGGTAGTATGGGTTTCTCTCATCGGCTCTAAAACTGTAATGTAGATCTCCAATGTCTTCCTCGCTCTCTGACTTACTACTCTCGTCTGAAGACGGCAGCTTTTTCTCCGGAGGAGTGGGCACGGGAAACTCAAGGCAAAGTGACACAGGGACGATGGACGACGGTCCATTTCAGTTATAGGGAGGACCAGTATATTGCTACAGCGCGCAATATGAAACATCATTTACCGTATTTATTCGTAATGAGAAAAAACGTGTACTGGGAAAGGGTAAATCTCAAAATATCATTACCCCGGTTACAAAAACAAAGTTTATGAGGAATAATACTCATTTTCTATACTTTTGGAACAGAAGAAATTAGGAAATAACGATTATTACCCAGGAACAGGAAACAAAAATGTTTATTACATAGTGTTATCATCAACCCCAGCCCCAGCTCTTCCCCTACAGAGCCAACTTATAAGACTTTATTTTTTTTAATTTAAAAAGTGAATACTTCGGTTTGCTTTTATTTCTTTTGTAGGTTTTTTATACTTTTATATGATTTTCATACTTTTATATGTTTCCATATGTTTATATGCTTTTCATACTTTTATAGTTTATATCCGAGGAAATACTGCTACATAAGGCAATGCTAAATAATATACATACATATAATAATAATAAATGATATACATGCATATAATAATAATAAATACTGCAGTTTTTTATGAAGTTACACTTAAGTAATTTACAAATTCCACTTATGTAAAATTCAAGTTGCGTAAAGGTTTACGTAAGTACCTTTGCGTCAAGTTGCTTACGTAATTCGGGGTTTTACTGTATATAATTACTTAACATGTTTAACTTTTTTGTGTTTTCAGACCCTCCAAAAAAAAAAAAATCCCCGATGACCTCAATATCTGAATCTTTGCACACTTACATTATTTGCACACTTAAAATCTGAATCTTTGCACACTTTACACGCTTATAATTATCTTTGCACACTTACTTTGCTTACTTGTTATACTATCTGATAGTATCGACCATCGAATAGAACTTTCTCAGATTTTCGATTCCACCTCCCCTCCCCAAGGGATAGAAATAATGGGTTACTTTAAAAAGCATTTTATACCCTCGAGCTGCCGTCCTGCAGCTTAGAACTCTGAAACTTTGCACACTTATAATATCAACCACTGGACCGAACCTGATGAACTCAGATTTTTTATTTTTCTCCTGGAGTGAGCAAAATGGGAGGGGGGGGGGGGGGCAAAGTTTTTCAGAACATCTCAGAAGTCCTCACCGTTGACGTAAAACAAAAGGCTGAAACTCCATCATAGGACAGAACCTAACAGGGCCAATTACCTACTGAGACAACTAGCTTCGACCCTAAGCACCATACGTTGCTATGGAAAATAAAACTTATTAAAAAAATGTTGCAGCTTAATTTTTTAAGAGCTTAAGTTTCCTTGTCTTTGCCAGACTTAAATACTAGCAGAAATATATTTTCTGAGAATACGGCAAAGAAATATACCTGATGTTTAAAAAAAAGGAATGTCCCGAAGGAATGTAAAATAAAAAATTGATCGTAAAATGAAATATGAAAAATAATCAATATAGACAGAGGGGAATTTAGCTATGATAATTGCACACCACCATAACTGATCAGTTTATAAAAATGCTAACTTTGATTTTTATATGGCACCCCAATCAAAATAAAATGCCAATTATTAAAATGTGTGCCGCGCTTAATTAGTGCGAAAGTAATTTATTCGATACCTTTTGACGAAAAATTCGCCCTTTGTAACAGCGGATTATTTTCATAAGTGCAACTTGAGATGAGGGCTTTTTAAGCTTATACTTTTCATCCTGAGAATACACGATGTCAGAGGACATGTCGCAACAATATCTTAAATAATATGAATATAATATAATCTGGAAAAGTTCATATTGGAATTAATTTCTCTTACCCAATCTTGGTGAACTTAGCCTGTTGCGGATCCCAGAGGTATTTGATTCTTTTGTTATAGAAGTACGTGTGCTGTTTCGTGACGAGGGACTTGTCAACCGGTCTCACCACCTTTTCCACGAACTGTTGATTGTAAGAGTCCTAAACAAAGATCACAAAAATAAATCTTAATGACAAGTCTATGAAGTTAGAGAGAAGGAGGTAATAACACTCTTATGATTGAAAATACTATAATTCTTGGAGAATTTTATCTAAGTATTGCTATAATTGGAAACTATTGATTGTAAGAGTCCTAAACAAAGATCACAAAAATAAATCTTAATGACCAGTCTATGAAGTTAGAGAGAAGGAGGTAATAACACTCCTATGATTGAAAATACTATAATTCTTGGAGAATTTTATCTAAATATTGCTAGAGTAATAAACTGTTGATTGTAAGAGTCCTAAACAAGAATCACAAAATAAATCTTAATGACCAGTCTATCAAGTTAGAGAGAAGGAGGTAATAACACTCTTATGATTGAAAATACTATAATTCTTGGAGAATTTTATCTAAGTATTGCTATAATTGGAAACTATTGATTGTAAGAGTCCTAAACAAAGATCACAAAAATAAATCTTAATGACCAGTCTATGAAGTTAGAGAGAAGGAGGTAACAACACTTTTATGATTAAAAATACTATAATTCTTGGAGAATTTTATCTAATTATTGCTAGAGTTGGAAACTATTGATTGTAAGAGTCCTAAACAAAGATCACAAAAATAAATCTTAATGACCAGTCTATGAAGCTAGAGAGAAGGAGGTAACAACACTTTTATGATTAAAAATACTATAATTCTTGGAGAATTTTATCTAAGTATTGCTAGAGTTAAAAACTGTTGATTGGAAGAGTCCTAAACAAAGATCACAAAAATAAATCTTAATGTCCAGTCTATGAAGTTAGAGAGAAGGAGGTAACACTCCTAGGATTGAAAATAGCATAATTCTTGGAGAATTTTATCGAAGTATTTATAGTGTTAGATAAGTTCCATCTGTTTTCACTTGACACTAGAGGAAGACGTTTTTTTCCAGTATTTATAGTATTTTCCCAGTTGCAGAACGGGGTATTAAATATGTGATGTCAAATGTAAATTGAAGGTAAAACAAATTTAAATTTGCAGGAGTATTCTCGTTGTTTGGGTTATAATTTGCATTGCACTGATAATTTCTTTTTATGCAACAGTTACAGTTTAAATAAACGTAATTTATTCAATAGGAGCCCTTCGTAATGGAAATACATAGAATGCGGTGTGACTTAAAACCTTACCCCAGCACCACCTAAATTACCGTTTCAAACGATTTTGCCGGTTTCCCAGCATAAAGTTTAGATAAATCACACTTATGTTTTATTATTGTGGCAGTTATTTGACAACCCCTTTCCTCGGCTTGATACTTCCATGCTGAAAAACAGCATTGACAGTTACCAATTGTTATAACCCGAAAGTTTGAGTCGTATGATCATGGCGACGAATTTGGCAAAATATAGACAATTCAATTGACAACTTTTTATGAGTTTGGGAACGTTCGAAAAACGTTCCCAAATTGCATAGCTTTTCTTTCGGAGGGTATAGTATTGAAAATACTATAATTCTTGTAGAATTTTATCTAAGTATTGCTAGTGTTAGAAACAGTTGATTGTAAGAGTCCTAAACAAAGATCACAAAAATAAATCTTAATGTCCAGTCTATAAAGTTAGAGAGAAAGAGGCAATACTCCTATGATTGAAAATACTATAATTCCTATGATTGAAAATCATAGGAAATATAGGAATCGAGGTTTTCAAGAGTTCTTAAGTATTCCAATAACGTTATAGAAAAGATCCGTGGGTGTACACATTAGGTTTATATATAGTAAAGTCCCTATGCCAGATCGAATAGAAGCGATAGCAGCGCCCCTAGTGTAGAATTTAAAAATTTAGGGTAACAAACTCTGCAACAAAGCGAAATAAACTAAGAAAACTTATTGTAAAACTGTAGAGCAGTGTCTAATGACTAGGAATCGACAATAAAACCGTTACGGAAGACATTTATTTAACACAACATGGTTATGGATGAATGTCTGTCTTATTCAGGAATGCTAAAGTAAATAATACTTATATGCACAAGATAATGCAGAGCTCGATTTTTATCTCACAGATGTGAATTGCATCATTGCCTTTATTTGCATACGCTCAGCATTGTTCGGCAGCGTTTAAGAGTATGATGGTGTGGCTGCGCATTTAAAAAAAACCATTCAGTATGAGTGTCATTTATTTCCTTCCATATACGCGTTTCCATCGATCACGGTGTCGATTCCTACACATTAGACGATGATCTGCAACTTTGAAATTAACTTTGATCGTCTAACTCACTTTGCTGAATTCTTTATTCTTACTTTCTTAATTCTCCGCTAAGAGTACTGAAATCCCTTTTATTCTATCGGGCAAGGTCACAATATTCTATACAGGGTGTCCCAAAAAGATTGAAACGCGCTTTAATTCCTTACCTGTTGGAGATAAGTGGGCAATGTAAATTGCAAAAATATTGAACGTAAGGTAGGAAATAAGACTATGTTAATGAAATATTCCTCCCGCTCATTTTCAACTGTCCCACCCGTAAGCAAAAGGTTGAATGCATTTTTTTTTCAAAACGGAATTTTCAAAGGTTTTGCATTTTTAAAATGCTCCATACGTCTTAATTTTTGTTTGAGATGCATGAAATTCGTCAAGAAAACACCTTTCATACTTTTTAATGAACCTGCTTATGCATTTCATAATTGAACTTTATTAAGGTAATTGAAAGTTAATAAGAACCTAATTAAATGATGAAAATTAAGTATTAATGCAGAAAATATTTTTAAAAAATGAACTTTCTAAGGGATTTAAAAATGAATACCCAAATTTGTTCATAATGTGTTTTTTAGTTATCATAATGTAAAAGAAATCAAAAATGTAAACAGACGGCACGAAAGGAGCATTTTCAAATTTTCATTAAAAAAAATTAAATAAAAAAAAATACAAAATTATAACAAAATTGAAAAAAGAAAATAATGGTATTTTATGTAGTAATGTTAAGAGGAACATTTATACAAATTTTCATGTTTCTAAGTCAATAAATAAATAAATAAAAATTTCAACGTCCACCGTTCCCTTAAAAGTACGTCCACCGTACTTCGAAATTATACATTTGGAGACATTCCAGACATCTTCACCAGAGTTAATTTAGCAACAATGGAGTGTTTCTGCTGTGAATGAAAAGATATCACTTTCCTCTTTAACTCGAACTATCTGTCAGAATGGGCAAAAACTCCGGATACCACAATCAGAGCGCTTAAAATCTGGACAATAGTGAATGCATTCTGTGTAAGAAGCAAGTCAGTAGTATTATTAAGTGTTTGCGATTTTTATGCAGACGTATTTTATTAAATATAACACGCCATTGATTGAGAAAGGTGTGATAAAGGTGTCGGAATGAACACGCATGCATAGTTTGATAAAAACAACAAGTTTATTCTTAAACTGTAGAAATCATAAAATAAACTCTTAACGTCATTTACAAAATAAATCAGAATGTACATGGTCCATCCATTCTACCATCATCTACACCCACACAGGCCACGCTCCACGAACCAACTCGTACCATCTTCTTTCATGCTTTGCACCTCACCTTTTTAGAATCTGGTTGCTAGCTCTCTCTATCGTCCGCAATCTGCGCGGCCGCTATTTAAATTTAGACTCTTCTTTCCTCGGGGAAGACACTGCTTGAAAAATAAGAAATCGAGAATAAAAACTGTTAATCCTTACAGCGTACTATGATTTTTCGTCTCCACTGATAAGAAGAATATTATTTAAAGCAGCACCACTCGCCTTTCACGTACACTTATACTCCATATTCTGTAGGTATACTTGTATTATAATGCGTAACAGAATGAGAAAATATATCTTTTTCTCAGATTCCGTTCGGAAGTTATTCTTTTAAATTTGTTTTAAAAGGTATCTAAAAAAATTATATTGGCAACAGAAAAATTATAATACAAAAAATTATATTGACAATTATATCATTCCGATGACCTGGATTGGCTTAGCTCTTGGACATAAGGAGGAGGAGTTAAAATTTTATGTTACAAAAACGCCTAAATCGTTTGAGACAATAACTCAGGTATTGCAAGAGTAAGAAGACAAGTCCCATAGCATTGTGTGTATTAAGAATATTGATATAAAACTGCTAATTTTTCAGAAATAAATTATCAGCGCACTTCTTATTGGAATGCTAAACAATAAATAATATTCCTACGTGTTTAAATTTATTTTACTTTGCAATTTATTTAGTCTCCATATATATATTCAGTACCCTGTCCTAAAGTGCTTGTCAAATTACGCAGTCATATTCGTTCCAGAATTCAAACGTGTATTGTCGCTGACGGAAGGCGTTTTTAGCAGGCTGAATATTAGATTCCAGTTGTTTTTTAGCATTTTTAGCAGGCTGTATATTAGATTCCAGTTGTTTATTTTACCATTTTTATCAGGCTATATATTAGATTCCAGTTGTTTATTTTAGCATTTTTAGCAGGCTGTGTATTAGATTCCAGTTGTTTATTTTAGCATTTTTAGCAGGCTGTATATTAGATTCCAGTTGTTTATTTTAGCATTTTTAGCAGACTGTCTATTAGATTCCAGTTGTTTATTTTAGCATTTTTAACATTCCTGAATAAGACAACAATTCCCCAATAACCATAGTGTGTCAAATAGATATCTTTTGTGATAGTTTTAATGTCGACTAGCAGTATCCCCGTTCTTTGTACGAACTATATAATATAAAGACATTTAAAATTCACGATCATGTGCAAATTCCTATAGCATACTAAATGACATTGTTGATCAAAATATTCTATTAAAATATTTAATTTGATGCTCCTAAGAAGAAGTTTTAAAATATCTGTTCTCGCTATACAAAATTATCTTCGCGGGCAGATCTGAAGAATAAAACATCCTGGTTCCGTTTGTAAGCACATCTACAAAAAGTATGAAGTTCAACCAGTATATGCAAAATAAAAGCTCTAAAATTGTATGGGACCCGTACTACTTATATTCGCGAATATTAGAAGATATACAGGTGTATTAGTAGAAGATTACACGTACGACAACATATGGGTTTCTAAAATATTTGGCAAAATAAAACAGATATCGTAATAAATTGAAAATATCAATAATCCAGTAATCTTTGAACCTAAAGATCATAACTAATTCCGATATATGCCAATATATGTCAAAATATGTGCCAATATACCTGTACTACTTATATTCTCGTAGATTAGAATATATATCCGTCCATTTGTAGAAGATTACCTGTACTACGTACAATATATGAGTTTCAACAATTTTTGCAGAAATAAAAAACAATGACAAAATAAACTGAAAATATCAATAATCCCCGAATCAGTAATAATAATGTGTAAACCTGAAGACCGTAATTGATATAATTCGGTCAAAAATTAATATCAGTGAAATTTATTTTATATACACATCTTTATTATTTAAATCGGAAAACATTTAATAAAAATCGTCTGCTGCACAAACACATTGAATTTAAACCCGTTGCTAAGCGATATGATATCGTTTTCTTCAAATAAATTGGCGGAAAAATATCGTCTGCATAATGCTATCTCTATGGAAGGTTTAATTGTTCGTTTTTAGTTAATATCTGGACAACCCCTGGTCTTAAGAAACTCTAAACATGGAGTAAATTTTAAGTGGGGCTATTTCAAAGCTACCCACAAAAGTTCATTAAATTCGGTTCAGCCGTTCTCCCGTGATGATAGGACAAACCGACAGACATACAGATTTTTATTTTTATTTATATAGATTCATATTCATTATACCAGTGGTTCTCCAAATTTTTAGTCTCACGACCCCCTTTTACACTTAAGAATTACAGGAAACCCACCGCACCGGGTGGTTGTAACTGATGGACTCCCTCCCCACCACCGAGAAAAAAAAAATTAAAATTTTCTAGAAATTAATACGAATAAATATAATATTACTAACAAATATAATAACAATATATAACAGTATTAACAAATATAATATTTAAATTAAATCAAATACTCATAATATTGATTACTAACAGATTTATTTTAAGTATAAAATGCATCTTTTATAATAAAAATCTGATGTGGGCAACACATGACTTTCTTTATATAATGTACTGAATTTACTACTTTTACAGTAAAAAAATAGGTTTTTCTTATAGTAGATATTTATATTCTTTCCAAGATATTGAATTTTCGAGTATTAGTCGTCATTTTCATTGATTTAGCGTCATTTTCATCCATTTGGAGAGATTTTCGTTAAATTGGCAGCATTTCAAAAAGTCGCCAAGTTGGCAACATTCCGCCAAATTCGTGGCCAAAATCTCGCCAAGAATTATGGACGAAGAAATAAGTTATTCTTACAACAGACAAATGACTATTGGCGTTCAAATACAAACGTATTACTTAAAGTATCTTTTTTCATGAATGGAACGAGCTAGATCCACGAGAATGATGTCACTCAATTTATCGTATGGTATTACATATGAAAAGTGAACATGTTTCTCAATAGGAAATATTTTTTTTTATTTTATGACTTTTTGATAATTTTTTTAAAAATGTGCAATATCTCGAGAACGGTTCATATTAGCGTTCTAAAATTTATGCCAATCGTTTTCTAATGAAAAATTACATAAGAAATGTCTATTTGCGTAACTTTATTAGTGGTTTTGATTTTTTGACGATTTTTTCAAAATTTCATTCGAAAATTTAGGGGGGTTCTAAACATTCGATTGCGTATAAAAACAATAGGCTTCCAGTGTTTACGGATTGTGATTTTTGTACCAAATTTGGTTTGAATCGGTCCATTCGTTCGTCAATTATCGTCTCCACAGACTCACACACACAGACATCACTTCAAAAATGTTTGATTCGTGATCAGGGATGCTTGAAACGTGCTCTCCCGTCGAAAACTCGAATTCGAATTTTCGACCCCGTCACAATACTTTCCTTATACATTATGTATATAAGGAAAGTAAAAATTAAGAATCTATCCTTGGTACATCTTTGGACAAAATATAATAAAAAAATATGCCTCACAATAAATTAAAATTCAAAATTTACAAAAGCGCAACAAGCGAAATGTTGTTGTTGTTGAGACCCAGACCGTCCGACCTACCAGAAAGGTGTAAGGTAACTGTTTGGACGGCCGGGAAGTGCCACCCAATTTAGACCGGAACCCAGTGGGGGAGGCATCCAACAGGGACCGTACCCTCCTTCCCCTACCACCAACCTCTCGGAAGGACTTACGGACCCACATGTTTAACGTGATCGTAACGAGCGAAATGTGTAATTTTTCAAATTTTCTGCGATACAGTCAAAAACAAGTTTCGCGATCCTCAATTTAAGAATGACTCCATTAGACAATGCTTTGCAACTTTGTAATTGGCTTTTTTCGTTTATCTCGCTTTTCTAAGTTCCTATACATAAATCTAACGTGTACGCTCATGGACCCTTTCCATACAAAGTTATAGGGGTGCTCGAAGACATTCCTAGGAACCTGTATAGTAGAAAATAAAAAATATATATTATTAATGATGCTTGCTTACTATGAGGAGCACTTTTTCGGCTTCTTCGATGGAGCATATCTTGTGTGTGAGGCGCATGAAGATTCGCCTCCTCCAGGACATGAAGAGGAGCAAAATGCCGAAAGAGAGGAGGACCCCAATCCAGGTGAGGATGATTTTCGGATAGGAGCGCCGATACCCACGGATCGTCTGAAAAGGAAAAACAGGGCACTTTAATAGACATTTTTATACAGGCGTACATTAAGTGCCGACGCTTTGATCTGCGGCATCGTATTTACGACATAATTTCCAATATACCCGGATGTGATATGCGACGTGGTTACTGTGGCCGCCATCTGAAGTTAAGTCAGGAGATAAATTTTCATCACTCGAAATATATTTTCAGTATTTCACATCTGACATCCCTAGTAGACCTTATTTATATTTTAAATGCGTTATTTACAAATGCTATGCCCGGATAACGATTGCATGGCAGTGCATGTAGAAATAAAAGAAAAGTAATAAACGAAAAGTAATTCAGTTTTAACTGCGACTGTTTCCTAGTTCCGACAGCGGACTAGAACCTAAAATGTCCTTAGTGCGAAGAATGCCTGTAAAAATGCGGGTCCGTTCATTGAATGAGGGGAACGGACTTTTTGGTCGAAATAACTTTAATTACAAATTAAATCGAAATGACTTTAATTACAGTACAGCAGAACAGTGTTTCTTTCAAGACATACACCCAGGGAGGAGGGTGAAGCTCCCCTGGAGAAGATTTTTCGCCCCCCCCCCCGGAAACATTATATATTACACAGTTAAAAATTCAGACTATAATGAAAAAAAAAAATAAGTTTATCTTATTTTGATGCTACAGATTTGGAAGAGAAGAGGTGTAAATCGAAAACAGAAGCTGGTATCGGTGTGCAAATTGGGTTTAGAAATTTTCAACAGTCTCGTCGATAATTTTCAGAATAAGTTTTTGTGACTGTGCGTTGTCCAAATTGCAATATATATATATATATATATATATATATATATTGCGATTTATATATATATATATTTATATATATATATATACACAAGGTAGGATCAAAAAGTCCGAAGACTGTGCTGATATATCCAACCTGATTGATGGGGTCTTTCCATACAAAGTTATTGGAGTGCTCAAAGACATTCCTAGAAACCTGTATAGTAGAAAATAAGAAATATATATTATTAACGATGCTTGCTTACTATGAGGAGCACTTTTTCGGCCTCTTCGATGGAGCATGTCTTGTGTGTGAGGCGCATGAAGATTCGTCTCCTCGTCGAAAGGAGAGGAACTATTTTACTTTAGCGTAGAGGCACATGTGACGTGAGATGTGAAAAGGTAGAAGCAGATGTTTTCCAGACAATGCGTGTCAGTGAACTGGTCGTTCGCAGTCGCTCGCGTTCGTTGAAAATGGAAATGGCGTTTGAAAAACAACGTGTGAATATCAAATTCCGACAGCGTTTAGAGAAATCGCCTATAGAAACGTTGCACCTGCTGCAGCAGGTGCAATATTTCTGTCGGCGTATTAATGAATCTAGGCATGATATTGCCATCAGATATGATAAGAAATATGAATGTACACCTTCTAGAAAGGTATGTTGAGAAATCGTACTTGCGTGAGCATTGTACTACATAACAATTTTTAATCATTGTATTCTTCGAAAAAAATATTTTATTGTACTAGCAGAAACATCAAACGACAAGAAAAGCATGCTTTAATGTGGGATGGCAAAGCGATCTATTCGCCCAACAAGTCTGACAGAAAGTAAACTTTACCGGTGTTGACGTTTCGTGTAAGTGACTTACTGTTTATAGGTACTGTTATTAATTCCATACTAGAAGCATTGAGCCGTGGATCTTATACACTATTACTTTGCTGCGAAAACAAGCAAAGTCATTGAATTATGTAGAGAAATGCATGTGCTAACCACATCCAATTACTGCTGCCCACATTCCATTTCAATACTCATTAATGTCATTAACAAATGTGGAAAGCATTCAAAGTCGAAGCTCTCACTTTAAATATTTAATTTATTTTTAATATAACCAAAAATATCGAGTTCACACCCTCGAGGTAACCCCCGGCTTACTGTCCCACTTTTAAGGATTATTTCTCCTATACAGCAGAACGCTTTCCTTTCCACTGAGTGCGCTCTGTCGAAGCCCCACCAGTGCAATCAATCTCATTTCTTCCTCTTTTTTCCGGTATCGCTCTCGCTTAACGTAATGCCAATTGAATGAACGACGTCCGATGCCGCAGATAGCAGAATTCATGGAGCAGCCGACCCCATTTTGTTGTTAAATGCGGTTCGGGGTCTTTAATGTCTCTGCCATCTTTAATTTGACATCGACATGGACTCGCGCGGAGTTTGATTTCGTACGTGCCGCAACATTTCCCAAACCGGGCTCAGAGGAAGCCAATGCGGTGCAATTGGGGCCCGCCGTGCTTTTGGAGCAAACTTTAAAAAGAAGCATTAAAAAAATTAGCAGGTGAGGCAGAATTAAAATTTTAAATTATATCTTCAAAAATTGAAGTCTTATTGCTGGTCTGATTATCTTAAAATACTATCATATGAATGCTTGTTTTTCTGAAATGCATTCTTTATCAATATTATTTTTAAATATAATAAACGTAGCACAACATTTCCCAGACCGTACTCAGAATACTGGCAGTGGCTTAAATACGCCAATGCGGTGCAGTTGGGGGCCCACGGTGCTTTTGGGGCAAACTTTAGATTAAAAAAAAAAATAGCGCGGAAAATAGAATTAACATTTTAAATGATATCGTCAAAAATTTAAATCCGATTGTTGATAAAATACTATGATATTAATACTAGTTTTTCTGAAGTGTATTATTTATCAATATTATTTTTAATTATTCCTGTCACGGTGGCAACATCAGAAGAATTTAATTAAGAACTTTCTGAGGAAGAATACCATGGATCATGGGCGACTTTCAGCGTTTAGAGAAACTGAAGTGTTAAATTGAGACGAAAACCATTTCAAAGATTGAAATTTGTTGAATTTGAAAATAAAAGATTGGTTTATTTTTCTTTTCTAGTAAAATTAATATTCAATAAACTGTTTTTAAACATCTAGTTTTTATTTTTCCCCAATAACTTTTTTTTTAAATGAAGTTGCGAATGTTGTTGAGGATAAGAAACCAATTTTTGATCATACTATTTAATGGATAAAACCGCGGGCAGTACTTGATATTTTTTTATCGTATGTACAATACATATACAGAGGCTTCATTTTGCATTGGGGCCCAATTTTTTAGTTACGGCATTGGATACTGGTGTTCCACGTAATAGATGTTCTACAATATCTATTACATGGACATCGATAATCAACATCCAAAACAATAAAATTGACTTTTCAAAAATTAATTATGCATGAAAAAGACTATCAGTCTGTCACGGTTAGGGGCAGATTTATCGAATTTAGAGATAAATTCGGCGCAATATCGTAGTCTTGGCAACTTTTTGGAAAGTTCCGAGCAAAATTAGCAATAATTCAATATCTCTGGAATCTAATTAATTTTCTTTATGTTATTCTTGTCTCTATGTAGGAATTATTATTTTAATATTATTCATTTAAAATATTGCTAGTTTCGCTGCTTGTAGTACAGGTACATTTTATTAGAGTGCTGTACATAATTTGCGATGTATTAGGAGGGTCAAGGGTTCGTGAACCAGAATCCAGTGCTTTTCAGAGAACAGTAAAATAAGGCTCGAAAGCACACACGAAACAATATTTCTGATATTTTATTCTCATAAAATTCTGATGTTTTATTTTTATTATATTAAAATTTAGCCTCATGATTAGTCATAATGATTAGTCATTATTAGACATTAGCCTCATGACCTAGTTATTAGCCTCAGATTAGTCTAGTCATTAGCCTCATGATTAGTCATTAGCCTCATGATTAGTCATTAGCCTCATGATTAGTCATAATCATTAAAATGAGGCTCGAAAGCACACGCGAAACAATATTTCTGATATTTTATTCTGATAAAACTCTGATGTTTTATTTTTATTATATTAAAATTTAGCCTCATGATTAGTCATAAAATTACCGTACGAGCTCTCAAAATGTCACCCGTTTAAATTAATGTCTAACTATGTAATTTTTTATACATTTTGCTGTCCACTATAGAAAATTAACTGGAGTGTGGCTGAACTTGATTTGCTCATACCATAATCCATTTTAGTAGCTCGTTTTCTTTTTCAAATTTTGCAAGAAAATTTTTAAAAAATCGGTATCGTGGGCTCAAATGATTACAGTTATAGTGTGTTACCCTTCACTTTAAAGGGCTTGAAAATTTTTTTCAATGGATGCCATACTTGACAATGTACCCCCGACGGATGTGACTTACTTCCCGAGGGGAGGGGGGGGGGCTAATGACGTTCCGAACGAAAAATAATTGCATTGTCAACAAGTCACGTGATCATTGTCGTGACCATAAATAATGCCTTTTGTCCATGATTAAGTCAAATTTTTTCCTATTCTGACATGTAAAATAACATATAATTCCGAATAAATTTCGAAGTTTTCGCTCGAAATTAAAAAAATTCTATCTTGTTCTAGATTTTTTGATAACAAAGCCGGATATAAATTTTCGGGAAAATCCATTAATATCTATGGCCGCTATAGTGTTCACAAGAAATCGACCACAGACATATATATAGGCAAACAGGCGGGCATCATTCCAAAAATAGTCAACACGTGTCAGGAGGTCCTAAAACATATATTTGCATCAAAATCTCGAATTCGAAAATTTTCGCGGAAACGAAAACGTTCTCTATACTATATTATATAGTGTGAGAAAGTAAAAATCATCAATTACCGCTAAGCTTTTCTGCTGAATACGCTGACTTTTCTGTGATCTATATGGAGCAAAATGCATATTGGCTTAAGTAAGACACGTTTGACTTCCCGTCTGCTTTACTTTTGAGTTGAAACATTGAAACTGTATTTTGAAGCAAGAGTTAATTATTTCCTTTCCTTGGTGGAAATATTTATTTACTGTTTTTTATTATTTACTAGCAGCATACCCGTTCTTCGTACGGAGTATATAATATAAATAAACTTAAATTTCACAATCATGTGCAAATTCCTATAGACTACTAAATGACATGTTTATACAAAATATTCTGTTAAAATATTTAATACAATGCTCCTAAAAAGAAACCTAAGGATCTCTGTTCTCACTATACAAAATTATCTTCACGGGTAGATCTGAAGAATAAAATATCCTGGCCTTTTTTGTAAGCAAATTTATAAAAAGTATGGAATTGAATCAATATATGCAAAATAATAGCGTATTGTATGGGACCCGTACTACTTATATACGCGAATATTAGAAGATATAACCTGTATTAGTAGTTTACATATATAAAGTGAAAATATCAATAAATCCGTAATCTTTAAACCAGTAAGCAGTAATTAATTCCAATATGTGCCCAAATGAAAGTGCTAAAATTATATGGGAAGATAAACCCGTACTACTTATAATGTCATAGATTAGAAGATATGTCCTAGTGTTAGTAAAAGATAACCCGTATTATAATATTTAGTTTGA
The DNA here is from genome assembly GCA_951213105.1 of Amaurobius ferox. NCBI lineage: Eukaryota > Metazoa > Arthropoda > Arachnida > Araneae > Amaurobiidae > Amaurobius > Amaurobius ferox. Next base: position 17,407,171 of record OX578149.1, read on the forward strand.
AAAATGTTTGCCAATATATAACAGATTACTTAATAAATTAAAAATATCAATAATCCCCGTAATCTTCATACCGGAAGGCTTGATTCCAATATATGCCAATATACATGTACTACTTATATTCTCTTACATTAGAAGATATACCAGTGCATTTGTAGAAGATTACTCGTACAACGTACAATATATGAGTTTCAACAATTTTTGCAGCAATAAAACAATGCCATAAGAAATTGAAAATATCAATAATCTCTGAATCAATAATCCCCGAAAACATCAATAATAATAATGTTTAAACATGAAGATCGTAATTGATATTATCCAGTCAAAAATACGATGGCAATAAAATTTATTTTATATACATATCTTCATCATTAAAATCGGAAAAGATTTAATAAAAATCTTCTTCCTCATAACCACATTAAATTTAAATCCGTTGTTAAGCGGCATGTTATGATTTGCTTCAAATAAATTGGTGGTCAAAATATCGTCTGAATATCTCTAATGAAGGTTTGGCGACATTTTAAAAAATCGCCAAATTTATCGCCAAGTGGGACTGTAGAACTGAAAGTCCCACTTGGCGATGAATTGACGAACCGTCATCAAAATATTATCCCCTAAAAAAAACACAATTTCGTTTATTTAGGGCAATTTATCAATTTCAAAATATTTTTATGGATTTATAAATATTTTTATCAATTTGGTGACATTTTAAAAATTCGCTAAATGGGTTACTAAGTAGGGCGGTTGGACTGACAGACAAATGCTAACGAAACACCATTTCAGTACTTTCTTTTAACAAAACAAAATAAAATTCATTGATTTACGTCATTTTTATCAATTTGGGGACATTTCAATCAATTTGGCAACTTTTAAGAAATTTGCCAAGTTAGCGATATCCAGCCAAATTCGTAGCTCTAAATTCGCAGATCTGAATAAAATATCGTGATCCAGTTTGTATATACTAAATGAAAACACTAAAATATTATTAGAAGATATACCTATTCTACTCTTTTTCTGCTTAAACAATTGGATAAATGAATTTATTGGGTGAACAGAATATGAGTTTATTAGCTAAACACAATATATAAGCTTAAAACCTCTTTGCTAAAATACATGAAAGTGATGTATGTAGTTCGCAATTAATATAATTAAAAAAAATCAAACCGTTCATTTATAAGATATATTTTAATATCCATTTATTTATTATTCAAATCGAAAAAATAATAATAATCATTAACAAACACATTTAATTCCATTCCTTTGCCAAGCAACATGATATAAGATAGAATCTTCCTCATAAAATGCGAAATTAAATAACCATTTTAATTTCTTTATACTTCTAATCGTTGAGTAAATGTTTGTGAAATATAAGACATGGAGGTAGATTTTTCCATTTAAATTCATGTTTCAAACAATTCATGCTTTCAGATAGTGACTATTTAATGCAAAAAACCTGCATCAAACTCAAAAATAAAGTTTTAATTGCCTTTGACGCTTTAAACAAACGATTTTATCCTTTCCGTTTGCATAAACCACGGAGTTGGAGAGTAGAACTCCTATAAAAAAAGTTCCGTTTTTCATTAATATCTCGACAACCCCTGGTCTTAGAAACTCGACACTTGGGCAAAATTTATGGGGGGCTATTTCAAGGCCACCCACAAAATTTCATTAAATTCGGTTCAGCCGTTCTCTCGTGATGATGAGACAAACGAAAGTTTCGTTTTTTACTAATATCTCGAGAACCACTGGTCGTAGAAATTCCAACCATAGACTAAATTTTAAGTGGGGCTATTTCTAGGCTACCCACAAAATTTCATCAAATTCGGTTTAGCCGTTCTCCCGTGATGATGGGACAAACAGACAGACAGACAGACAGACAGATTTTCAATTTTATTTATATAGATTTAAAAGAGTGCAAGCTGCAGGACAGTCACAGTAACAGCGTGCAAGATAAAATGCAATACAAAATATACAAATTAATATATAATAAAATACATTAAAATGCGAACTATTAACAACAAATGAGTTTTAAAAGCACTTGCATATGAATTAATACAACATTCAGATATAAAATATTTACAACAAATGATTTATATGATTGATATGAATAATATGGAGGTGTGTATGACGTATTTCCAAAGAAATTATATTTGTCTACTTTTTGGATTAAAAAGAAGAGAGTGGGTGTGAATATTTTGTTTACATGGGTAGCTGTCATGTCATATAAAAGACCTTGAAAATCACTACAGGTTTATAAGGAAGGTGCATATCAGGAACATAATAGGAAAATATAGCTTTCGATGAAGCGTTAATAATTTTAACATTCCATACGTACATAATATGTGTTGAAAGTATGATATGGCGCGACCAAAAGTTACAATTTAAGATTTTGACAATTGATCATGTTTTGAGCACAGATGAACCCAAATCGAATGTTTTGGAAGAGATGTATATGCGTATATGAGTGCTTGAAGAATATTATCTTCGAAACAAAATTAGGCTATTCAATCGAAAATTTTTGTTTAATTATTACAGTTAGTATAAAGGTAATATTTAAGAACAATCACTGCTTTATAAATTAATATATCAAAATAATCGTAAACAATCACGTACAATAAGCAACTAGTTTATATATTTAATTGTACTCTGCAAAAAGTTTGAAACTTTCAAAACGCTGGGCTGTCCTAATTTCGAGGTAGTGTAATTCAAATGAGTTATCTATTAAATAAATAGAATGTAAAATTATGTGAGCAGCACCATAATTTCAATAATTTCCGAATATATCAATTTTGTATCTTTCCCTTTTGGCATTTATATTAATTAAATAGTATATATTTCATTTTTCATATAAAAAGGAAGTTTGCTTAAATTTGTATCAAATCTCCACTTCTTTTACAACCCAGACCGTCCAACCTACCTGAAGGTGTAAGCTATCTGTTTGTTTGGATGACCGAGAAGTGGCATGCAATTTAGATCGGAACTCAGTGGGGGAAGCATCTGCAAGACCCGCACCCTTCTTCCCCTACCACCAATGTCTCGGAAGGACTTTCGGGCCCACATATTTAATGTGTCCGTACTTCACGTTGGGCAGAACCCGGAATCAAACTCTGGTTGTCCGAGTGTAATCCTCCCTCGCTAATCACTGGGCTGTCGCTCCCCCTAAAATTCCAGTTTGTCAATTATTTATTTTTTTATTATTATTATTGACGTGGAATCACTTTAATTCTCATAAATGGAAAACCTCACTAAAACAGATTATAATTTACATATCGGAATTAATTGCATGGGATTTCTTATAAAAAATGCATACAAAACAATCGTTTGCTAAATATAGATGTGCATTAATTCCGTTTTTTTATTATTTTTTTATTAATTTTTATTATATTTGAAGTCATAATGTAAAAAAGAACTACTTCTATTTCTTTAATCTGCACGAAAATGTAACAGACACCAACTGTTGTTGTTGAGACCCAGACCGTCCGATCTACCAGAAAGGCGTTGTTGTTGTTGTTGAGATCCAGACCGTCCGACCTACCAGAAAGTACCAAAAAGGTGTGAGGTAACTGTTTGAACGGTTGGACAGTGCCACCCAATTTAGACCAGAACCCAGTGGGGGAGGCATCCACAGGGACCGTACCCTCCTTCCCCTACCACCAACCTTTCGGAAGGACTTTCGGACCCACATGTTTAACGTGATCGTACTCCGCGTGAACACGGCGGCAGTTTTGGCAGTGATGGGAATCGAACCCGGGCTTACCGAGTGCAATTCCCGCGAGCTAACCACTGGGCTACCGCGCCCTAAATCACCAACTGTAAATTTCATGAAAATCTTATAGGTCTTCAGTTATAGTTGTCACGTACGTACATTGCATGTTAATTGCACGGGTATACGCATCCCATACGCATATGCAAAAACAGACGTACCTCTGAAAATGGTTTAATCTCCCTCTAACATTCATAAAAATGTAAATCTTGCAATACTTTTTATACTTTTCCTATACATATTATACTACACTACTAAATTCGAAGGAATGTAAATGCGGTGAAATATGATTTTTAATAAAGTTGTTATTCTAATATTTATTTTATTTGTGAATTTTATAATTTGGAGGACTGATCGTATGTGCATTATCATGCGTCCTATGAATAACACCCCTATTTCTACAGTCCGGCGTCCACCTATAACAAACATAAATCAAAAAAGATAAATAGTCGATAATGAATGTTTAAGACACCTTCATTTTCTTTACTTAATTATTTATTTAAAAAAAAATAAGTAATTTTCTCTAACATCTTCAATCAATAAATTTACAATTCCTATTCGCGTGCAATTTAACGTGTGGGTGAATGTGATAACGAAATGTAATTTACAATAAACTGATTCTAAAAAATTACGCGAATTCCTCATGAGAGCAAAAGGAGTAGGAGGGTCATCTTTGAGGCGGCAGCCTTGGTCTTGGTGTCTATATCAACATTTATTTTCAACAATCTTTTATTCCTTTCGACAATCATCATCAACTCTTAACTTGGGCAACCACTTCGTTTCACCAACTTTTCATCAAATCATTCCCAATTCTCTTTTGATTTCTTGTACGAAAATTTGGTATGCTCTGTTGGCTCCTCCTTTATTTCTTCCCTTGGGCCCATTGCCTGGTGAGCTATTGCGGGGAAGTTGTCACTGCTCACCGGGCATGACTGCTTGAGGTCCTATTGATCACGTGATTTTTTATGTGTGTGGAAATTCTTTACTGCCACACATAAATGTATTTGAACAACATGTCTACCACTGGCGACCGCCTGACTGAGCCCATTGTTTGAGGCTTACAAAATTTATTGCTACCTTCTGTAAATTGTTGTTCGAAGTCATAAATGCCTTATTGACTACAGACATTCAAAATGCAAAAACAAAACGAACTTCCGTCGCCACAGTAAAAATATGATAAATGTCGTGAGAAAAATAACCTAAACCTGCATATAGCTGATTTCATCCAAACGTTCTGTTGTGGTAGGATAAAAAACTATTCCAAAAAATTATGTGAAATGTGGATGGGGTAAGAGAAATAAGCCGCCAATTAATTGCTTGCCTCCAGAATTGGCCTACTTTCCTATGGTATGAAAAACGGCCCTACTAATTATATATACCTTTACTTTTGTGAATCAGTTGAATATTTATCGTTCACGGATTTCTTAAGCATCCGCAGCGTGAATATCCATCGTTAACTCTAACTGCTAAAGTAAATCACCTCTAAAAAGTGACAACTAAAAAAATTAACCGCTAGCTGCGAGCTTTGCAGATAGTAAATATTAAAGCTTCTTTTAAATATAGATTAGAGAAAAAATTGAATAAATAGTCCGCGTATGAATACATTTTCCGAATAATTCAGAAATGTAAATTGCAATTAAAAACATGCCAACACGCCCTTGCTAAAGTTACGCATAAATGTTGTCAATTTATGTTAGAATATTTAGAATTTATAGAAAATTCAAATAGTTAAAATTGTTTAAAAACGTTTATTTAAAAGCGTGTTTGCTTGATGGGTGTTAAAATAGTTTCACAGTCTAGATGGGACACGCGACTCCGAACTCGACAGCCATGCAGAAATACAGATGTATAATATATACTGTATATGTAATACACTCAATTGAAAAAATATATATACATATACCTATAAGAAATTGAGCTAAAACCGTGAAACTCGGTATGCATGTATCGTTTGCGGAAATATGCAAATCATTAGAATTTGGGAGCGAAAAATCGTTTTGATAAGAAATGGTAGCAACGAGCAGATGACATTTTAGTAAGTGGTAATTCCGACCCTATCAACTACACAATCCAATAAATATACGGTGCGGCATAGAGTCAGTTAAGTTGTTTATGTCCCTCTACGAAAGATTCTGCCACAAATGTTTTAACTAATCAGCTAATCCACTGGTATTCTAAGAAGGCTGCAATTGCCTTCCCAATATGTCCCAGACGTGTTATATTGGTCCTGCACGGTCATTGCATGGTATTAAATCATCGAAGTTCTGAAGTATGTACTCGAGCGTTGTCTTGTTGATAAATGAAACCTGGGCGGCTTGATAGCATAGGCAGAACAATCGGCTTCAGAATACCATGGGCATACAAACGAGCCATCAGATTGACTTGGCAGCACAACTAGGGGTGATCGGCTGTCTTACGATATGGCTTCCCAGACTGCTATACCACGTGTGATGGCCATGTGCCGCTCGACCTCAAATGCGGGATCGGAGCGCTGGCCAGTTTCCCTCCACACTTATCCGACAATCATCAGCATTGAGGGAGAAGTGGAATTCGTCAGCAAAGACAACATGCCTCCAATCAGACACTGTCCAGGATGGACGAGCTCGGCACCAATCCAAACGGCTCTGCCTATGTTGAGGGATCAGTGGTAGGTGCCTTAACGGAAGTCGACACCTAATCTCACCTTCTACCAGTTGTCTCCGAATAGTATCCCTGGATATATGATGCATGGAGGATGGCAAATTCATTCCAGTGGCTGATAGCACGCCATTAGTGTGGACGTGGCTCTTCTCCTGACTGCACGATCTTCCCGAGCAGTTGTCTACTTGAGCATCCTGAGCCTCTGTGATGATTGCATACGCCTTCTCTGATCCACTGCTGCCAACACCAAGTAGCTACTATATCGCTCGGACCAAGATGACAACTAATAAATCTGTTGGACCAACCAGCTTTCTTTAGGCCTATGATACGACCTCTCTCTAAACAAGAAAATTGTTCATAGAGCCATCGAATGCGTCTCATAGGCATCTTTGTATATAACTGTAGCCTTATACGGCACAGCTTTCTAGATGTTTTAATTTAAGCCTTCGACTTGGGTAATTGAACCAAATTATTTTTTATATAAACTACACTTTTAATTTATTACCGGCAGATATAGACAGCACACAAATATATTTCATTTTTATCATTTTGCAATTTCTTACTCCTTGAGGTTAAAGAATAATCTTATCCATTTTGAGCTTAAGTAAGATCTGACTAAATGGCAGCCGTCTAAAAAATTCACTTATGTCCTGTCGGGTTTTAAATAAAATAATATTAAATTTAGACTTGAAATGGCAGAAGTACCAATATGAAATATCCACATCTAAAAGTTATTTCTATTTCGGTAATTTTCTTTGATCATTTAAGCACATGCAAAAACAGTGATTTGGAATGATACCATCTGCTTTAAATGTGTCCCTCTCCCTATTTCCTATATATTGCAAATAAACACCGTTCCAATGCTCCTGGAAAATTCCGAACGCTAAAAATTGGAGTGTACAAACATGAGCATAGTTGGGCTGTTCATTCTTAAACCTTAAAGATATTTTCTAAATAATGTTTATTTTCAATAATTGAACAAAAATGGCAGGATTTTCAATTTTGGGGGGAATTGCTCAGAAGTTAAAGCACGGAGATGACACTCGAAGGACCCGAGTTCTATTCCCTGTTCTGCCCAAACAGTCGCAGAGTACGGACACGTTACATCTGTGGGTTTAAAAGTCTTTCCGAGTGGTTGGTGGCAGGGGAAGGATGATACGTTCCCTGTGGATGTAACGCCCCACTGGGTTCCGGTCTAAATTGGGTGGCGCTGCTCCGTCAGTCTAAACAGGTACCCCACACGTTTGGGTTGGTCGGACGATCTGAGTCGAACGACAAAGATAGGATGTACAATTTGTTTAATTTCTTATTGGTGGCAGGGCAATTCCAACCCTTGTCAAGGAAATTACACCTGCCCCTTAGTGTGAAAAACTTCGACTCAAAAACGGCGAGAAAATAGAAGAAGAAAGAATGAAGCAAAAACTTAAAAGGATGGATTTGGAGATATAAAGATAAAACTTTATGAATGAAACGCTTGAAAATGCCATAACACTTTGAGAATTATAGCTAGCTGTCGCTAGTGTTAGTAAAGCGCCCTTTGTTTCCATTTGACACAATAGAGAGGCATAGTATGGAGTACATGCATTTTTGATTATTTTTAAATTAAGATTCCCTAATTATCAGTATAATTAAAAATCAGTATTTTTTTCACTGTTTTAGGACAGAGTTCAGAATATAGGGAGATAAAAATAAATTGAAAGGTAAAATAATTTTAAATACATAGGAATATTATTTATTGTTTCAGTTCTAATTTGCATTGCGTTACTAATTTCTTTCTACAAAATTTACAGTTTATATTAATATTTTAAGCCTTTCATCATAGAAATACATACAATGCATGGGCGCTTAGCTTATCGTAGCGCTACCTGAATTATTGTCTCAAATGATATTGGCATTTTCTCAGTGTGGCGTTTTAACTCCTTACATTTACCTCCATGCTTAAAAACATCACGTGTTTTGTTTTGATTATAGATTTCTTTGCATTTTTGAATGGTAAAAACACAGTGCCCGGAATACCAAAGAAATGGCATTGTGAGCACTGTACAGAGAATTTTGTAAAAGTTTTTAGAAGGATATAGTGTTTGTTTTTTTTTTCAATAAAACTTAATCTACTGAAAAGATATTCAATTTTATAAGTAACTTTCTCTTTTCAGGACACATTCCTCGCAAATGTTTATAAATATAGGAAATACGCGACCAGAATAAGAAGACAAGTTAAACTTAGCCACTGGTTTGTAAGGGAGGTATTATCAAGAATATCATGGGGGAAATATAGCTTTTAATAGAACATTAATAATTTTAGCATTCCATATGTATATTATATGTGTAGAAAGTATGACATATAACGCTATCAAAAGTCAAAATGTAATAATTTTTTACAATTAAACATGTTTTCGGCACAAATGAACACAAATGGTAAGTTTTTTAAGTGATGTATGTGCATAGGTGAGTGTGTTAACAATATTATGTTCAAACAAATTAAACTATTCACACGAAATTTGTGTCTGATTTCTACAGTTAGAGTAAATGTAATATTTAAGAAAAAACACTGCTTTATAAATTAATGTATCCAAATAATCATAAGCAATCACGTTCAATAAACACATTTTATATATTTAATTGTACCCGCGCAAAGAGTCTGAAACTTTTAAAATATTGGGCTGTCCTAATTTCGAGGTAGTGTAAGTTTTTTCAATTAATTTATCTAATAAATAAACAGCAAGTAAATTATGAGCGCAGATAAATTTCCGATTATATCAATTTTGTATCTTTCTCTTTCAGTATTTATATTAATGAATTAGTGTATAATCTCTTTTTCATATGAAATGGAAGTTTACTTAAAATCGTGTCAAATTTTCCACTTTGTGCATTATTTAATTTCTGCTTGATAATTTGTTTTTTTTTATTGACATGAAAACGCTGCAATTCTCATAAATGGGAAACTTCGTCCAACCGGTTTATATTTGCATATCGCAGTGGATTGCATGGGATTTCTTATAAAAAATTTCATAGAAAATAATCGTTTGCTAAATATAGATGTGCAAATTTTATTTTTAGTTTCATTTTATTTATTTATTTATTTTTTGCCATAATGTAAATAAGAACTACTTCTGTATTTCTGATATTTGCAAAATTGTAATAGGCACCAACTGTAAATTTCATGAAAATCTTATAGTTCTTGAGTTATAGTTATCACATATGTACAGCTGCGAAAAATAACCCCATCCCTTGTTATTCGAGCGTCGTTTATTGTAGAGCAAATTTTAAGTTACCATTCGATCAGGAATAACTTTCTCTGTAAATTATTTTGCATAGAATTTACATAAGGGAACGTCTTCATATCTAAATTCGCAAATACTTCGAAATTTTCAATGGCAGCACCTCAGCACCTGATTTTAACGTCATAAACCAATTTTAGACCGTCCCTTCTCCCCCCCCCCCCCAAAAAAAAAAAAAAATTCGCCTAAATTTAATTTTCGCGCAGTTCCTATCTTTATATCCGGAGATGTTCAATATTTCGAAATGTGCAAATTTTAGGGGTCAGCTCCATATTGAAAACCGCAGTTTAAAGGGCGAGATTTTGTTAATTGGCCACAACTGTTCTAATAATGTGAGTCATTTGCTATTTTACTGAAAGGTATTATTGGTTTATTCTGATATCTCATCTTGTGTTTGAGAACATAAAACCCCGTTCAATAATCATCTTATGGAATTTTAAAATGGTCAAATTAATGGACCAATTGCGCAAATGATGAAATCAACACATTGTAATATTATTCGAATATATCGAAGTCATGAGATTAGTTCATCAATATTTTAATCGTGTCTAATGGTTCTCGGGTTGTTGCAATAACAATCACACCAAACCGCAAATATGAAAATTAGTCTTTTGACGTAAAGCTACATCTTATGGTAATTAGTATCACATAATTTTATTATTCATTATCTTTATAATACATTTTTATATATTTATTATTATTATAAATATTTTATTATCACAAATGATTACATAAATGTGTCATCGCTTTCAACTCGCAATATAGCTCCGGGACTATTTATCGTTGAGTAATAAATATAGTGTATCATTAAATGATTTATAGTGCCCCATGTATAACAATATAACCCTCTATACCTTTTTAACCCTTCGATGCAGTTACATAATTACGTTTATTAGGTTGCAGCCATACTACACCTTTTATACAAAATTGTATTAAAACTGTGCAAAGTGGAAGCGAAGTGGTGTGACGAAGTGGTCTAACGTAAAAGCAGTCATTTTCTCTAAATTAATATTGGAGAAATGTTCATGTCTTGTAACACCAAGAGAACACGTTTCTCACAGTCAGTCAATGTGATCTGGGGTGAGTGGAATCCGTAATTTTTTTTTTATTTCAAATTTACTGTGGTCTTTCTTGTTCGACACAGATTTCATGATGTTAACTCAGTCTATAGGAGATCCAAACTGATTTAATGAAATTATATTATATAAAATATAATTTTAAAATATTATGGATAGATATGGACAGTACAAAAAAAATGTTTAATTTTTTACATTCTCATAGTCTTTGAGAGCATAGAAAAATGTTTTCCGTTTTAGGCTTAAGTAAGATCTGTCCAAATGGCTGCCATCTAAAAAATTCATCTATGACCTGCCAGGCTAGAAATAAAATAATATTAAATTTAGACTTGAAATGGCAGAATAAATGCCAATATGAAATCCACACTGAAAAGTTATTTCATTTTTGGTATTTGTCTTTTGTCATTTAAGCAGCTACGAGAACTGTAATTTGAAATGATACCATCTGTTTTAAAAGTTACTCTCCTCCCCCTCACTTTCAGATTCATTTCAATAAATAATATTTCAATGCCCCAAACAAACACCGAACATTAAAGATCGCGATGTACAAATATGGGCGTGGCTATATACATGCCTTGGCTATTCCGAGTAGAGGTCTTGTAGATATTTTCTAAAGAATACTTATTTTACATAATTAAGCAAAAATTTCAGGATTTTCAATGTATTTTATTTCTTATACGAGGCATGGCAACCGTAACATTCCATAAGGAAAGTGCGCCTGCCCCTGATTGAGAAAAATTTTTCGACTCAAAAATCGGGAAAAAATGGAGGAAGAAGAAGAAAGTAAAATAAAAACTTTAGAGTTTCGCGTGTTTTGTTTCGATTATAGATAATATCGCGTTTTTGAATGATGAAAGTGTAGAATTCTGTAATAGTTTTTAGAAAGATATAGTGGTTTTCTCAATAAATAAGTAAGGGTTTTAAATGGAAGGGATTAGTTATCATCACACCGGTGTAGAGTAATATGTGATGTATATGCCGAAATAAGAAGACAAGTTAAACTTTTCTTTACTCATATTCGATATAGCTCACGCAAAATATTGGCTGCGATAAATTATTTTGAAGGATCACTTGTCTGAAAGGTTTGTAACGAATAACCTAGATATTATATATAGTATTGCTTGAAAGGTAAGTTTTCTGTTTTTCCGATGGAGTCGAGATGGAAACTCTGTAATAATATTTTTTAGATCGCTAATTAGCTCGTTTGTGTGAAAACCGCCCAAAATCGTTGTAAATCTCGCTAAAACATAAATTAACTTTAAAATTTAAAAAAGTAACACCGAGGTGCACCTATTTGTGCCCTGACATACTTACTAATGTACTAATATATATATATATATATATATATATATATATATATATATATATATATATATATAATATTAAAATTGTAATTCCAATGGTAGAATGGAAGTAGTAACTCTTATAATACACTATCTTAAAATTTGCCTACAAAATACGATGAAATAAAATGAAATTCAACCATAATGAGGAAATTATAATACATATTACAGTTCAAAAAGCTAAAGATAATCAACAAATGACAATTGTGAGGAATCGAAAAAAGGAATACAAAAATAATCAAGCATTAAAGCTTGCACGTGGAAGAGTTCTAGGCATAAGAGTAGTTCATTTCAAAAAAATTCTTTTCAAGTCCTAATATTTAAACGAAATGAACACAAAAATGCTTGTTTCTGAAACTCAAGATAAATTTTATCTATAAACATATGCTATTAGGATGACAAGCATAAAGATTGAAAAAAAAATAGAAAGGAAACATAAATACATTGAAATACACCTCGAATGTACAACCATAACGAGCAAAAAATGACTAGACCAATGTTGCCATTCGGTAAAAAGTAAAGAAGTGATCTACTGTTGCCAAAGTGAGTAATAAAAACCGTACTGCGTAATGGCAGTACATTGTGATATTCTACAGTAAAAGCTGCAAAATAAAAAAATGAAAATATAATATATATATATATATATATATATATATATATATACAGGATGATTAATGGCTTTATCAGCATACAATAAATGTGAAGAAGTGGTACAAGTTTTAATAACTATTCGCAAACGAAGTTGATTTGTGGATGTCCCCTTATTTCCCAATGAAAATTTTAATTAGTGATAACTATGTCAAATTTGATCGTATTACAGCCAAAAATTTTCCAAATTTGTGATTCATAAAAGATGGGCCAAATTTTACGCTTCTTGACGTTTATTCCACTTCTTCACATTTATTGTATGCGGATAAAACTATTATGTCATTATTATGTCAATTCATACTTTGTATTTAAGCATTTAAGTAACTCTGCTACCTAACTGGATTTAATAATGGCGCTGAGATTTAATAATGGCGCCGAATTATATGAGATGATTTTGATTTACGGTGAATGCAACCGATCTCTTAGAGATACAGTGAGGGAATACTATCGTCACTTCCGCAAAGCCGGCATCCTTCTAGACTAGAGTTTTTATTCTGCGGCTGTCATGTCGGTTGAGATAAACAGGTTTGTTTCATCGTCGATATGACTTAGGAAGACAACGAGTACTAAAGAAAAATAATGAAAAAGATATTTTAACCTATTTCTTGTCCTATCCATTGCGATTGTCCTGGCCGTAATTAATGAACAATCTTCCTTGGTCTACCCAAGCTCGCCACCAGTCTACTCAAACGCGCCTTTTGCTGTACCCCATGCAAGAGTTCTCGCCTATTCGTATGTAAGGGATGGCTCTCTCTCATTTTGGTGGAGAAAATGCAGTGACAAAAATGTGCTAGAAACTTGAGTCTACTGAAAACAGTGGTTTTAAATTATCCTAGTTCCTTTCAAAACTTGAAAGGCATGCTTTTTTTCCATAGATTTTGTCAGTAAAATATCTGACAGGTCGGCAAAATCACAGTAATCAGTTTGATTTCCCTCACTTAAGTGTTAAAATAACTTTTAACCAGTATCGTCTGCCTGTCTTTAATAGTTTCAAAAACAAACCATACAAAATATTGCTTTAAATCCCCACTAAAGGATTTCTGTGCATCCATTCAATTTGTGAACGTCTCCTGGTTTCATGCATTTTGATGATTGAAAGAATACCAAAAAGTCACGAGCAAGTGGTGTAAATCAGGAATTTTGACAATTTATTTCGTCCTAAATTTGAACTTTTAAGAACTAAGTCTTTCTTTTGTTTGACTAAATGGCGTATCGGCAACATTTTTGTAATTTGACTTTTCTTGATAGAGGAGTTGTGTAAAAAAAATTATTTTGTTAACTTTCTACAAAAATATGGTTCAGCATTTTAATTATTATTTCACAACTTCCTACCTTGTTTAAAGCATTTTTGCAATTGGAACTATGGGTCTACAGCCAACTGTTCAAAAGATCTTCGACTATTCACTTTCTAAGTCACACCCTGTATACAGGGCGAATTGCACATAATCTGCCAAACGAAAGCGGGTGGTAGAAGAACCCATGTGCAGTATAAAACACCATAGCAACCCTGTCCTACATCTAACCGTTACCAAGTTATGGTGGATAGAAGTAAAGTGCGGCAAATTTGAAAAAACCCAGATTTGTGAGGTTTCTAAAAGGTTTACAAGCAAAATAAGCACATAATTGGAAAGAACAGAAAAAATCCTATAAGATGACACCATTTTCATCAGGATATCTGGATTTAACGGCGAGCTAGCTACAAGCGCTGAAACATTGGCGAAGTGAAAATCGAAATGTTGCCAAAATCTGTAACCGCAAATTCATCGAAGTAGACAAGACATTCGACGAACGCCGATTTCAGTGATGTATTGCAAACAAAAAGCTAAATTTCTCCTGAACTAAAACACCGATTGTAGGTTACATTATTGTAGGCTCATTCGAAAGCTTGTGGAGTGGAAAAGTTTTTGGTAAATTTTACCGATTGTAGCTAGAAGGGTTTTTGCGATATAGCCGGTTACAGATTTTGGCAACATTTCGATTTTACACTTCGCCAAAATTTAAGCGCTTGTAGCTCGCCTTTAAATCCAGATATCCTGGTGAAAAAGGTATCATCTTATAGGATTTTTTCTGTTCTTTCCAATTACGTGCTTATTTTGCGTGTAGACCTTACAGAAACCTTACAAATTTGGGTTTTTCAGACTTGACGCACTTTCCTTCTATCCATCATAACTCGGAAACGGTTAGAGATAGGACAGGGTTGCTATGGTGTTTTACTGCACTTGGGTTCTTCTATCACTCCCTTTCGTTTGGCAGATTAGGTGCAATTCACCCTGTATAAATATACACTCTAAGACAAAAAAAATCGATGCACCAAGAAAGAATTATACAAATGATACAAAATTTGGTATGTGTAATATGGATGTACAGAAAAAGAAATGACTAGAATTTCAGAACAATTGGATGATTTGTTGCACTGAAGGATCTAGACAAAGTGAGCACGTCAATATAGCGTTGGTCTACCCCTGTCCTTGATACAAGCTGTTACCCGACGTGGCATTGATGCCTAAAGTTGCCAGATGGTGTTCTGAGGCATGTCGTTCCAAATGGCCTCCAATTAACGATCTAATTCGTCTACATTCTGGGATGGTCGCAGACGACGCCCCATCTCAGCCCAAATGTGTTCCAGACGGCAGAACCTAAATGGGGCAATTTTCAACTGAGAGAACTATTTTCAATGTTAAGTTCAATACATTGTTAACATGGGCGCCCATAGGGAAGAGCAAGAGGGGTCAATTGCTCTTCCCCTGGACGTTCAAGGTCACAAAATTGACCATCAAGCTAGTTAATGTCGTACATCTAATCCTTGAGTTTGCTTCAATGACGTCAGTGGTTTTCCCCCTCCTGGAAAAGTTCTATGGGAGTCCATGATTGTCAAATAAAATAAAACGTTAAAAAAATTATATCTTAATTTTTTGATAGTGTTAGTTTCCCTATCTTTGACAGGCTCAAATACCAGTAAATATGATAATTGCCTAAACGTTTATATACCTAAAACGTTACACAAACTGTAATACAACTGGCTCGTTCTAAGACCTGTTACTGAAACATCGCAAGTGACTTCAAAATCCCCAAACCTTTGATTCCTTGCTACAGATCATTTATCATAATACCATTTATGAAATTGAAATAATTACATAAATTATTTTTCTCTTTCTGGCATTTATTACTTTCTTATACTATTTTATAGAAAAAGTGTTGTTTTCCGGAAAATTTTCAAATTCGATATTTTGGTAGATAAGCACCTCCTGTCCTGAACCTATTTCGAGTACTTTTGGGAAAATGTCCATGTGATGGTGTGGAAGTGGAGGGGGGGGGTTCAAATACGTTACGATCGAATGTATTTTCCATTAAAAAATATTCTGTGTACACACATTATGGGTAACACTGGAACTCTTTAGAAATTTTAATCATTTTCATTATGAGAATTCGAAGAATTCGAATTTGAAGATTTTTTCATGGCATTATTTCCTATGGAAGAGAGTGATAATTACCGAAAAAATGATAATAGTTTACAGGCAGTATGTGGGGAGAGGAGGGGTGTTAGTAATTTTGAACCATGCTGTGAATGTTAATGCAAAATAGTTTTCATTAACACAGATAAATCAAATGCTTCCACTGATGCCACTAAGACGTTTATAAAAATACGTCACGTTATAGTATAGCCTACATAATTCAAACCATAAACATTACACACTTCGGCGTTATTAAAAGTCGCGGTTTGAGTTTTCTTTTCAATCCTTAAAATACAAATATCACATTCGTTAGCAACTGATTCTCTAAATGGATTGAGTTGCACTACAACTGCTTATTAGCATTTATCTGATAGTTTTTTAATTGTTAATGTCGATGGCATTGTGATGCTGAAGACTAATGTGACGTATCGGATAACTTTTTTCTAATTTGAGCAATTATTTCTGGAAAACAAATTGTCGTATACCGATCAGCATTTACTGTTCAACAATCTTCCAATGCAACGGTTGCAGCAAGCCCGATTTACCAAAAAAAAAAGTAACAATCATTTTCTTTGAAACACTTCGCGCACGAACAACTTTTGTGGGATTTGGTTCATTTTAAAACACCCAAACAGTAGATTATTTAGCTTTGTTTCGGGTTCATAGGAATAAATCCAAGTTTCGTCACCTGTTACAATGTCAAAGACATGTTTAGAGGCACCAGAGTTTAATTTTTTGAGATTTTCCTTGCACCATTTGACACGAGCATCCTGAACTTGAGTAAAAATTGTGTAGAATCCAACACTCACATACCTTTTTGACTGTTTAATGATATTGTACAATTGAATGCACTCGGGTCCTAGAAATGCTCAAAGTTGCCTCAATTTCATCATATATGTGACATGACGATCTAAAATGATCATTTGTTGTACAGCATCAATGTTTTCTGTCGTCGCAGCAGTTCATGGTCGACCTTCACGAAATTCTTCACTGAGACTCTTAAGTCCAAAATGGAATTCTTTAAACCATCTGTAAATTGTTGCTTTCGATGGTGCTTCATCACCAAAAGTCGAATCCATTGGATCGACACACTTGTTGCTGTAGTTACCTTACACCTTTCTGGTAGGTCGGACGGTCTGGGTCTCAACAGCAACAACATTTGTTGTTGTGTCAACCCCTTTTCGAAAGTCTTGAATCATAGCTCGAAAGTCCCTACGACGTAAATCCATGTTTTGTCACTACCTTATTAACTTCCAAACGACACCGTAAAAATAATTTTACAGCATTATTCGCTCTTTAACAGCCGATGTTCATGTGAAAGTTCAAATTTTAAACAAGAAAGATCAATCATGCATAAGCATTGATTATGAAACACTTTCCAACTGAAATGTAATTTCATTTAAAAATTTCTAAAATGTGATACATTCAGTGGTGATATCTTTTACATTATCACAGTATTACAGTAATTTATTATACTTAAATATTTAAAACTGTATCGAAATATAAATCATCTGATTCTTTATGCAAAATCAATGAATATTTCATTCATATAACTTGTATTCCAGACTCCAGAGCTAAATAATTTTGTGTGAAAAAAATTCAGCAATTCTTATGTAATTCATCTTACAATCGCTTGAGTTATTTGCATTCTGCATATGTTAAAATTAGGCTTCGTTGAAGAAATAATAAAAGTTTAGGGATCATTTAAAATCACAACTATTGTAATTGCATAGGCACGGAATTTAGATACACAGATAATACACAGATGCACAGATAATATATGTGTGTATGTGTATGTACTCAAAGTACTGGAATCGTGCCGAAGATCGGAACTCGAATTTTCAAAGGATCTACACGTTTTGGGACTTCTAGAACACGAAAAAACTATTTTTAGGAAGACGTCTGTGTGTGTAAGGGTGTATCTGTGTATGTTTCTGTGTGGATATTACATCCACTCTAATTGAAAAACTAATGGACCGAACTTCATACAATTTGGTAGGTATGTTTGTTGTGGGAAATCCTGATGTTCATTAGATTATAGTACGATTCGTAATAAAAGAATCTGCCTTCTTTGCGAAATGACCGCAGAAATTGCCTTTATCCACTCTAGCTAAAACTAATGGAACAAATTTAACAAAATTTGGTGTATAATATTTCAATAACCTACAAGTGATTTATATACCAAATTTAACAAAATTTTTTATATAAATCATTTGTAGGTTATTCTAGTACGATTCGAGAAAAAGGAACGGGCTATTTTTGTGAAATGGCCCGCAAAAATCGTTATATATAAAAATAAAAGACTACGTGTGCTCAATTATATCAATTAAATTCCTATTTTATACGTGATTTTTGACAACAAAAAGAATAATACTAACCCCATTACTCTAGGACTAGCCGTTCTTGAGATATTCTAGTTTTTTTGCGTTTTCGCTACACTACCTTTGACAATAAGTCCAGCTATCAAATGAGAACCAAATTTAAGTTAAACGTGTAAATTCAATGTCATTTAAAATACTTATGGTTGTTATTTTGTGCAGATAAACTCGAATTATTATTAAAGAAATAAAGAGAACTAATATGAGACTGCAGGGAAAGACATGTGCTGTCCACATCAGAATTTTTAACAATATTACAACAATGATTTATAGAAGTGAACGGGGATTATTTTCAGGCCATTTCGAAAAAAATGTATGATCTATATTTAAAGATCCATCAAATTTTTGTCGAATAAAATGTTCAACAAATTTAAGCTGTGTACCAAATTTTAACTCTCTAGGACGTAGGAAAGTGCATTAAAAATGCCATCAAATAAGTATATCATGAAGAGTTATATAATATTAAAAAAAATGAAAAATTATTATCTACCAAATTTATTTTAAAATGTGAAGCCTCTCTTATATGCGAAATAATTAAACATTTGGAAAGATATTTATTATATAATATATCTCTCTTTTCTTTCTGGAGGATATCCCAAAGTCAGAATTTAATTGAATTTGTTTTTTTTCCTATATTAAATAATTTTTAATTGAAAAACTACTTAACATATTTTACTGAATTTTTTTTATATATTCTATGGGATAATTTGAATATTTCCTAAAAATTTCGAAGCAATTCGTGAATTTTAAGTTTACTTAAAAAATGTTTGAAAAATTAGGTCCCATAGGGTTCAATGCATTTCATTTTTTCAACCCGGGCTCAATAAAAATCTAATTGGGTGATATTATTTACTTATATTCCCATAGGTCTCACAGACCGTCTGAAAAACATACTAAAATTTCATTTTGATAAAGTCATTTTTACGGCAGTTATCGTGCTAACGGACAGACAGACAGACAGAATGAACAAAGTCATAAACACTTTTCAACTTTGTTGTAAAGTGTTAAAAATCGTCTGCAGTGAAAGCTGTTAATTTTGGTATTGGCACATTCTAAATACTAAATTATTGGCCCTCGTGAAACAACGCGAATTTCGATTAGACCAATACGTCGGCCTCTTAAATGTTGCCAATTGGAAAAACAAGGTGTATTGTTTTTAAAGTTTTGTACTAATGGGAATTTTTGTTTGGAGTTTAATTTAAAATTCTGATAAAAAAAGACCTTTTATTTCAGTTTATCTTTATAAAAATCAATTTTTTTTAACATTTAAAAGGTATATTAATCCTGAAATATCATTATTGCACTCTAGACGGCAATAGTGGACTTATATTAATAGTGGAATATTAGTACCGGCCGTAACCACATGGTCTGTTCAAGTTTAAACTGTGTGAGGTGATATTCAGTAGCTTGTGCCTTAAGCTATCCTGCTGTATGATTGCCTCCGATTTGCTTGTGAAAATATTGCCCACAAAATAATTGTTTTATTAATAATTATTGTCGAAAGTCATAATAAACCGTAACTCAAAAATCCTTCGACTTAAATCCATGTTTTGTCACTACCTTATTAACTTCAAAACGACACCGTAGAAATAATTTAATAACATTATTCGTTCTTTAACAGCCAATGTTCACGTGAAAGTTCAAATTTTAAATATCGTAGCTGTTATTTTTGGTGTTGCCACATTCTAAAAACTTAAGTACTGGCCCTCGTATTACCACCATCTTTCAGTTAATTATTATTTTCTGCCTTGGAAGATAATGCTATTAAAATTTTAGAATTCGAATAATTCGAGATTTAATCAAGAAAATGAATATTAAAATTTTATTTAGATCCAGTTTCTCAAGTAATACCAAAAATTCTAAGACAGTAAGAACACCCGTTGTTGAGTAACTGCGTCCACACTTTTCTATTCCGTATTTATTCCATGCTGACGAGTATATAATAAGCCCGAAACTGTCCATGAATATTGTTACATGCAATGAGAGCGTGATCATAATTTTGAGAATGCCCCCTATAAGGAAGATTTATGTGTATGACATTTGTCCATTTATATCAAAAGTCATGCTCTGGACACATATTAATAAAATCGAAAAGAAAGAAATAATAATTAAGGAAGTTTTCTTATCTTTACACTAATGTATCAGATAAACTCCTTGAAGCTGTTTCCTTCCTATAAAAAAATTCCCAGCAATTCACTAAGTTCCTTTCCTGATTTAGATTCCTACTTACGAGCATCGTGGTAGAGATACCTTTCAAATGCTGCTCTAAAGAAACCTGTGCAGCACCCGCATCCATAACATACGCGATGTGGTCGGTAAGGGTGACTACTGAAAGTAACAGGTCATGTGACTGTAGATCCGGAACAAATAGAGTGGTCTCAACGGTTTAAGTCAATCCAGTGTCGAAATCCCCATTTTGTTTCTCCAGAACTCCAATTGGATCATCTTAAATCATAGTGAACTTACTCTGAAAAGTTATTTTTGAGCTGATGAACGTAAGTTTGAAAAGCAATATCATTAAGTCAACTACATTTTTGAAAAGAAAAAAAAAATTCAAGACAATTTTGAGGTAAGACCAGTTTTCTTCAGCAAGGATCATACAAAAATGAACGTCGATCTATGATCTTGACTTCTTTGCAAAAATTCTAGTAATTTAGTTAATGATTTGCCTAGTACTCCATAATGATTTGCCTAGTACTCCATAATGATTTGCCTAGTACTCCATAATGATTTGCCTAGTATTCCATATTTAGTTAATGATTTGCCTAGTACTTTGCCTTGTGCACCCGCGATCTGGCGGAGTGTCTTGTAAATTTTTCCACTTTCTTCGTTCTATTCCTTTGCGGCTTTTATGTTATTGTTGTTGAGACCCAGACCGTCCGACCTACCAGAAAAGTGTAAGGTGCGGCTTTTATGTGTCGTTTCAACCTATTTTTCGTCCGTTAAACCTCACTTATTCTTGTTCGGACGTGACTGGTCTTGCCAAGATATTAATATTCTGTTTTGACACACACCAATCATGATATGTCGACCTTCCATTTTGCTGCTCTAAGTCTTCGGACGAGTCGGTTGGTCTGGGCTTTCGACACACCAATCATGAGTGTTACTTCTCATTTCGGATTGACTGAACTATTATTCTTCAGGCTGCTTTTTGATTGGCTCTCTCTTTATCCAGATCTTGGGTATATAATCTCTTCTGTTTCTCCCATTTGCACCTATTCCTCTGTTGAACTTCGGGTTTGTTGGTTCTTTTACACAGATGAAGGGGATACAGCGTATCCTCTTAACTGTATGCTGCATTATTGTGTTATTTGTGCTTATATACGTTGCTCAAGTGTTCCTTATTCTTCGCACAAAGTGTATTTTACTTATTAATTTTGAAGTGCCCCACACAAAAATTTTGAAATGCCCCACACAAAGCGTTTATATTTTTCGGATGACTACACACGTGTCTTGATAAATGTTTATTTTTGAAAAGAACAACTTTGTCCGCATTTTGCTCCATTATAGCTGACGAGCTTAAATGTAAAACTTGATAAGAGCTGGTTGTTTATTATACGCTGGAGTCAAATTTCACTTTTATCGTTATTTTCGATGCCTGGTGTAATTAAAGTTGATGTGCCATTACTGTCTTCATTGATATGTCTATCTTAGCCATGTTATGTGTTTAAAAAACGGATAAAATGGATGATGGACATGTGGAAGATATTGTAATAAAGCAAAAATGTCTAATAACTTTGACTGGGAAATTTTGAGTCCATTTGGATAGAGTTTTCTTACAACAATAGCTCCAAGGTTGGAAGTTCGTTCGAAAAATTGTCTATTTACGTAGTTGGTTAAAACGTTGACCATATTTTTATATGTGCATTTATAGAAAGTTTTACTGAATATACTTTGGTTTTAAAATAATAATAATAGTAATAATAATAATCTTTAATTTTCCACAATGCACTTACAAACTTATATGTGAGTGCATAACAGTGTGACAAGGAACTGCAGAAAAAAGCTATATAAACCCTAGTAGCAATCAAATATTGACCCAATATTAGCAGCCAATAATGGATATATTGGACCAATGTGAAAAAATGGACATTTTGACGGAATTGGCCCGATATTGGCTTAAAATATTAGAACAATATTACGCCAATATTGGCGAAATATTAAGACAATATTACGCCAATATTGGCGCAATATTGTAATAAACATATTTAACCAATATTGGAGGCTAATGTAACCCCAATATTTGCCCAATATAGGTATTACATTGGAAATATTTCCAATGTAATGACAAGATAGGTCTAACGAGCCCACAGCTCCTAGCCAAACTGGTAATATGCTGGCAGAAAAAGAATAGCCAATGACAGTGCAAAACCCAATACAAAACAAACTAGAAACAAGCTAGTAAAAAAATAACGTATCAAATAACAATAAATTAACAAACGATCATTTATTTCACAAGAGAAATAATTTTAAACATTTCTCGAACAATTTTTGTTTATTGGTTTTAAAGAATGGGGAACATTTTTCAACAATCCTGATCCTGCAGAATTCATGTTTACATATAAAATATTAATACGAAATAAAAGGAGAAAAAGTTTATTCCTCTTGCGAGTATGATATTTATAATTGAGGGAAATTGCGAAAACGATATTGATTGGCTGATTATAGTGAATGTGATGAAACATAAACAACGCTAGACGATATTAAAAAAATTTAATATTGGACAAGCTTTTATTGCGTAAACAAATTTTATGATGATGGATGTTTAAATCATGGGAATCTTTAGAAAAATAAACGTATTTTGCAAAGTATGTTTATATTTGTGGTAAAAGTGTTTCCTTAAATTGATCAATGAGAAAAATTTAAGCTGTAATAAAGCAAAAGTAAAACAGTTTTTGGTAAAAAAGATAATTTTTTATTAAACCTATGTTTTTCCTTAATTTGTCCCAAATATATAAACGTGTTTATTTCTTTTTAAGTAGTTTTGCGAAATCACAGCCAAGAATTTAACCTCAGAAGAAAAGAAAATACGGGCGCCATTTATATTAATATCATTAATGTCTCGAGCAGATGTTTTTCTATCAAAAAGAATAAACACACTTGGTTTTATTTTCAATATTTAAAGTTAGAAAATTTCGATCATACTAGTCAGTAAATATTTCCTATTACTAAATATTCCATACGGTTAAATATTTCCCATTACTAAATATTCCATACTGTTAAATATTTCCTTACTAAATATTCCATACGGCTAAATATTCCATCTATAATGTCAAAAAATTTCAATAATGCAAAGTTGTTTAATTCTATAAAACATGCAGGATTTGAAGTTCATTGGATAGTTCGGTTTGACTGGCATATCCTAAAGCCCTTTTGGTAGTTCTTTACTAAAATAAAAACGTTTCAGACAAAATAAATTTGAATTAATTCAAATAAATTACCACTATTGTGTACGGACTCGCAAATTTCATCATTAACATCGTTTACATCCGTGGAATTCGTCCCGGAACAATCGAAATTCTTGAAAAGTTCTGCCGACTCAACCTTCGAGAAGCCATTTTGCGTATTTACCTTCGAGAAACCATTTTTCAAACAAGGAACATACTACCCCCCGCCCCACCTCACCCCCAATTCAACCACTGGCGATAATTATTTGGAAATGAATTTAAATCTTATTCTCTACAAACAGCGCCCGAGTATTTTTCGAAGAAAGATAATTAAAAGTGGTATTCCTTGCACGGTTCCAGTTATATAGCGTGTAGCATAAAAATACGCAATTTGGGAGCCCCGTATTCGATTTCTGGTTTTGAGATTGAAGAGGTGAAAATGAAGTCTACTTTATACAGAGAACAATATAAATTATACATCTCAATTTATTATTTCAATTTATTATTATCTAGAATCGCGGGTGCATTCATTTTCAGAATATAAGAATGAATCCGAATTCCTGGGTAACTAACACTTATTCAAAAGCAACAATAAACGTATAAACAGGTAACTAACACTTATTCAAAAGCAACAATAAGCGTATAAACAGGTAACTAACACTTATTCAAAAGCAACAATAAACGTATAAACAGGTAACTAACACTTATTCAAAAGCAACAATAAACGTATAAACAGGTAACTAACACTTATTCAAAAGCAACAATAAGCGTATAAACAGGTAACTAACATTTATTCAAAATCAAAAATAAGTGTATAAACAGGTAACTAACTTTTATTCCAAAGCAACAATAAGAGTATAAACAGGTAACTAACTTTTATTCCAAAGCAACAATAAGCGTATAAACAGGTAACTAACACTTATTCCAAAAAAACAATAAGCGAATAAACAGGTAACTAACATTTACTCAAAAGCAACAATAAGCGTATCAACAGGTAACTAACATTTACTCAAAAGCAACAATAAGCAAATAAACAAGTAACTAACATTTATTCAAAAGCAACAATAAGCGTATAAACAGGATCAAAATACAGTTAATATTCTCTAGCTGTCGAGCAAACTCATAAAACTACCGTCCTGTGATATAAAACAACAATTAAAAGCTAAACGAATTCACAAGGCAAACGATTATATTCTTAAAACAGTGACGTTTTCGTGATTCAATTTTACTCATTTAACGTCCATGGTTGCTGATTTAACGATAGCCATTGTAGTATATACCCTCTGTTGAACGTTCCCGAAACACCTACATAACTCGGAAAATTCTTCACCAATCCACACCGATCTCGAAGATTTCAAAACATTTTAAAGATATTTTGTGTTGGCAACATTTCGCCAAATGTGTCGTCAAGCGCATGTGGCTTCAATGAATAACCATTCAAACCTATAAAACTTGTTTTTCATCAAGGTTGCTTCCCGGGAAATCGATATAAGGTATTTATATACCTTTACCACCCTGCATGATATTTTTGTTTAATAAATTTGTATTTTTTCTAATACTAGCAGTATACTCGTTTTGCGTACAGAATGTATAAAGAAACTTAAAATTCGCAGTTCTGTGCACATTCCTATAGCATTCAAAATGACATTATTATTTAAAACATTATATTAAAATATTTAATTTAAATCTACTAAAAAGAAGTATAGGAATCTCTGTTCTCACTATACAAAATTTTCTTCAAGTGCAAATCTGAAGAATAAAACATCCTGACACCGTTTGTCAAAAAATTTATAAAAAAATATAAAATTGGATCAATATATACCAAAATGATAGCGCTAAAATGGTATTAGAAGAAATGTTCGTACTACATTTAATCTGTTTCAATAATCAGTTAAACATAATATGAGTTTGAAAAATCTTTGTCAAAATAAAACAGATAAAACTAAGAAATTGCAAATACCAATAATTTTCCCGTAATCTAAATCAGAAAACCTTAATTGATATAATCTAGTAAAATGTATATAAAAATTTTTTTATTGAAATTGCATTTTTTATTATTTAAATCGAAAATGATTTAATAAAATCGTCTGATGTGTATAAATACATTGGATTTAATTCCGTTGCTAAGCAATATAATATTTTTTTTCTTCTAAAAATAGCATTATGTAGCGATAAAAATATGGTCTGCAGAATGTTTTTTCTGAGAAAAGTTCGTTTTTTAACACTTTCCAGCATAGTTGAAAAGTGTTTATGACTTTGGCCATTCTGTCTGTCTGTCCGTTCGCACGAAAACTGCCGTAAATTTATTTTATCAAAATGAAATTTTAGTATGTTGTTCAGACGATCTGTAGTACCCATGGGAATATAAATAAATCATATCACCCAATTAGTTTTTTATTGAACCCGGGTTGAAAAAGCGAAATACATTGAACCCTATGGGACCTAATTTTTCAAACATTTTTTAAGCGAAGATAAAATTCACAAATTGCTTTGAAAATTTTAGAACATATTCAAATTATCCCATAAAATATATAAAAAAATTTAAGTAAAATATGTTCCGTAGTTTTTTAAGTGAAAATTTATATAATTTCACCCATATTATATGAAGAGATCACGTAATCCACTTCAAAATAAAATAAGGCATCCATCTTTTATCCCAGTGTCAAAACCATGTTTTTTAAAGCTCTTTTATATTTATATTTCGTGCTTCATCCGTTCTAAAACCGCCTTATTTTTGCGTATTTTCTGTGCATTTATATTCTGAGCCAAAGCAATTACAGTATTTTTGAGTTTCAATGATCATGAAACTTTGATTATTTCCACAACGAGGACTCATTTTAACGTATGCAAAATGTAAACGAATAAAGCTGTAAGATAAGTTGTATAAGAATTGTTGAATTTTTTTTAATCTCAAAATTATTTAGCTCTGGAGTCTGGAATATAGGTGATATGAATGAAATATTTATTGATTTTAATAGAGAACAGACGATTTTATAACATTGCCATTTTCGATGAAGTTTTAAGCATGGAGTTAGAAAGTACTTTTACTTCCATGGTTTTAAGTTTCCATGTAAAATAAATTATTGCAGTACTGTGATAATTAAAAATATATAACCTCTAAATACATCACATTTTAGAGATGTTTAGATAAAATTGCATTGCAGTTGGAAAGTGCTTCATAATCAATGTTTTATACATGATTGATCTTTCTTGTTTATTAATATATGGATAACCCCAGATCCAAAAAAACTTAAAACATGAATTAAACTTTATGTGGGGCTATTACACGACTACCCGCAACATTTTAGGAAATTTAGTGCAGCCGTCCTCCCGTGATGATGAGATAAGCACACAGACAGATTTCCAATTTTATTGATAAAAATACACTCATTGCCATAAAAATTTGCGCACCAAGAAGTAATTGTGGGATCGTAACGGCGCTTGGCATGAAGGTACGTGTCAGGTAGATATGCAAATGATTAGAAATACGGCGTGATTGCTCATTGTGTAACGTCACCAGAGGGCGTTGAACTTCGCTTTCCCTGGCGCAGAAAAAGGTACGCAGAGGCTTTTTGCCTGCACTTAATCTGTTGCAGAGGGCCGTTATTCATTAGGGATGCCGTTACTCCGCTATCGAAGATAATATGGTCAGCTGTCAGAGTTCGAGACGGGAAGAATCATCGGGATGATGGAAGCCGGGTGGTCAGCTCGACCAGTGGTCCGCCACCTAGACCGCTCTGACTTTACTGTGAGGAGGTTTTGGGACTAGAGGGCGAGAGAGAGGTCGCATACACGGCGACTAGGCTCAAGACGCCGTGTATGCGATCTCCTCGGCCGACCAACAGCCGAGAAGACCGTCGCATCACCCGACACGCAAGCACAGCACCAACTGAATCATTGTCCGCCATTCGGACACAGGCAGCACCTTCACTATGGGCCCTTGCGTCTGTCTGCACGATCGCGAGGTGCCTGGCTGAATGACATTTGGTATCGCGGCGCCCATTACATGTGTTGCCAATGACACCCACCCACAGTCGCCTCCTTTTGGATTGGTGGCGCGCTCTACGGGATTGGACCGCAACCGAATGAAACCTGATCGTCTTCAGCGACGAATCGAGATTTAATTTGGGCAGTGATGGCAACCGTGTGCGTGTGTGGTGGCCCCCTGGTGAACTCCTCAATCCTGCCTTCGCTTTACAGCGACACACCGCTCTCACAGCGGGTGTAATAGTATGGGGGGGGCTCGCATACAACACCCGGTTACCTCTAAAATTGATCCACGGAACCATGACAACCCAGCGGTACGTTCCTGACATCCTTCACCCACATGTGTTGCCACTGATGGCAGGATTCCCAGGTGGCATTTTTCAACAGGACAAGGTTCGGTCACACACAGCAAGGGTGTCACAGGAATGTCTCCGCCACATTACCACCCTTCCCTGGTCTACCCGATCCCTAGATTTGTCACCGATCGAGCATGTCTGGAATCACTTGGGACGGCAAGTTAGACAGCCTGCTAGTTTGGTCGAACTAGAAGTGCGCTTACAAAAACTGTAGAATGAGATGACGTAGGACACCATACGAGACCTATACGCTTCGATGCCCGCCCGTATCGGATCATGTATTCAGGCTAGAGGTGGCCCAACAGGGTACTAGAACCTCCATCCATTTGTAGTTTTTCTTGTAATAAATTATCTTTTTGCTATGATTTTGTAATCATTTATATCAACGTTGCACTCAAATATATAAAATGCCGTTCGATTCTGATAATTTTTTCTTGGTGCGCAAATTTTAATGGCAATGAGTGTATCTCTTAAAACATACAATAAATACGTTCCAAAGAATATGAGCGAATTGTTCGTGTGTGGAGTTTCCGTCTTGCCGGCCTATATTACAACGATATTCGAAAGACTTTTGCAGGATCCCATCCCGTAAACTATTTTTCTAAATATCTATAAAGGTAGAATTTCTTCGAAACAGGTAGTTTCAAGATTATAAAAAACAACTAATTTTGTTGCATAAAAATATACATAAAATGACTTTTCACGTGGCATATTTAAAAATAATAAATGTTATACTTTCTCATACTATAGAATATAGTATAAAGTATTGTCTTCATGGAAATTTTCGTTTTCTGATTTTGATGCCAATATATGTTTTAGGACCTCCCTAACACATTTTGACTACTATTAGAGTTAATGGCTATCTGTCTGTGGACTATTTCTCGTGTGTACGATAGCTGCGACAAATATTTATGAATTTTCACAACACTTTATATCCGACTTTGTTAAGAAAAAATCTAAAACTATATGGAATTTATCTTTCAATTCAAAAGAAAACTTCGAAATTGATTCGATATTTAATATTTCCTGGACATGGCCGCATAGGGCAAAATTTAACGTAATTATGCATAAAAGGGAATATTTACGGCTCAATGATGGCAAAACTTAACAGTTTCAATCACTGTAGTGAAAAATAGTCACGGTACAGTTTTTGTATTCGTGACGGAATTAGCCCCATTCCGGAAGCAAGTTACATCCCCCCCCCCTTGAACGGTACATTATCAAACTTGATATCAATCAAAAGAGTTTTTCGTGTCCTTTAAAATGAAGAGTAACGTGCTATAAATGTGATTATTTGAACAATCAATAATAATTTTTCAAATTTTTTATTTCTCAAAAGAAATATATATATATATATATATATATATATATATATATATATATATATATATATATATATATATATATATATATACATAAACGGATTCCTGTATGAGAAAGTGGGTTGAGCCAAATTCCAGTCAATTTAATTTTGCTGCCAAAACGGCCGCTATTTTTGTAATACAGCCATTTTTCTCTAGGTACACCTTTAAAAATGAACAACACTCTCAAAAACATACAATAGAATGTATTCCCACGGGAATTTGCGAATCCCTCTCGATTTTATAATTAATTTCTACGGAAAAAATGATAATTATGAATCACTATTGCGTTCTTTTTTGAAAACTTTTTAAAATTCTTTTTAAATTCCTTTTGAAATCTTTTTGTAAGTCTTGCATTGGGAATTTTGAAAATAATGGCAACATTGCTTTGAGCGATGTATTTAGATCTTGAGGAAGTATTTAAACTGGTGACAACTCAATGATTTCATTCCATCTATTGATACTTCAGTTTATTTTACTACTCCATTTATAATGGTCTTGTGATACATTTGATTGTCACTCCGAAGGTCGGCAACAGTCGGTGCTGGCGTCCAGGAGTGCAATGCCGCGGCATCAAGGACGTGCACGTTGTTAACTGGGGTGTAAGGTCACTACTCCTTACCGCCATTATGTAAGCACCTTACACTGCCTTCTTCCTCTTAATTCTTTTGTATCCTTAATATTATATATATATATATATATATATATATATATATATACATAAATGGATTCATGTATGAGAAAGTGGGTTGAGCTAAATTCCAGTCAATTTAATTTTGCTGCCAAAACGGCCGCTATTTTTGTAATACAGCCAGTTTTCTCCAGGAACACCTTTAAAAATGAACAACACTCTCAAAAACATACAATAGAACGTATTCCCACGGGGATTTGTGGATCTCTCTCAATTGCTGATAGTACTTAATACTGCGGAACGGTGTTTAAAGCGCTTTCGAACGAGGCGCATTTGTACAAAATATATTACAAATATTTAAAAAGAAAAGAGCAATGCAAATTCTTATGTTATTTTTATGATCCTGAACAGTCATTGACTTGATTTCCATTGTAAAATTACTATAAATGAGTTTAAATATTTACTTTGTTTCAAATGAAAACCTATTTGAAAAAAAAAAAGTTTAAATTAGTAAAAACTGCGAATATTTTAAATATTTTGTTCAGTTTAACTGCTTGAAAACGATTTTATTCGTTTCCTCGTGTAAAAATACATATGCTTGAGTAAGCAAGTTGAGTATTTTAATTTTTTAATTTGAAATTAAAAATGTTATAAAGGCCCCCATTTTGGTAGCATTGCCAGTTTTTAACACCCCTTAAAATATAAAAAAATACTCTCGTAGAATCTCGTAGAAAGGGAGCACGTGGAGTCCGTCTGACTCTCGGGCTAATAAGATTGTTTTGTTCTTACAATAAATTAAACATATAATCCCAATTGAAATTTGAACGCATTTTATTTTGTTTTTTACAGTGTTTTGATAGCAGAAGAATGGATAAAATCAAATTATTTTAGAATACGATTATTTTAGATATGCGTTTTTTTTAATAATCTTGTTGCATTAAAAATAAAAATTTTCTGATTGACCAAATTTGTCTAAGGGTTTATTATAAAAATTTAAAAAGTGTAACTTTTTAAAAATTAACGGGAGATCTATTTCATTAACGTAGTCTTATTTCCTACCTTACTTTCAACATTTTTGCAATTTACATTGCCCACTTATCTCCAACAGGTAAAGAATCAAAGCGCCTTTCAATCTTTTTGAGACACCTTGTATTATTGTTAACTATAAGAGTAAAAATTGAAGTTGAAGAGACAACATGGAATCATGCAATATTAGTCACAAGAATCCTATTAATTACTTGATTAATCATTCACTGGAATACAAATCAGTAAAATGAAAATTATGGTTATACTATTAAGGATTTTGAATTGTTTATCTAACATGTAATACTTGTTTAGTATTTGGCATTTAAAGATTTCTCCCTATTTGAATATTTTCAAATATATATATATATATAACATTTTTTACAGAGGATGTGTTAATTTAGTATACAATATGAAGCGGGTTATCATATCGCAATGTCCCCAATAAATATTACTATTACAGTCTTTAATTTAACTGACAAAGTATTTGAATAATTAATTAATATCTATTCCTATCATAATTTAATTATGACATAATTTTATATCACATATACCTCAAACGCAGACATCATGCCATAAATTATCTAGAGTTTATATATATTCAAAACGAATACATTAATCAAAAACCTGAGTTCAAATGATCAACCCCGTCACAACACTCTCCCTATACATTAATTAGAATATATCTGTAGGGAAATAAATAGACTTCAGCGCGTTTCCCTTATCAATTCAGGTAAACAGCAATGGAACAAAAGTAATGACAACCACTCACCATCTGGTCCTCCTCACCGGCATTAACCACTTCCTCCTCGTTGCTCTTCCCCATCTTTTTTTTTCACGTCTCACAAATCGAGAGTCACGAATCTTTCCAAAATCTTGTCCTCTTGCGTCATCTGTGGCCCCCGACCGTCAGAGGTCCGTCGTCGCAGCGACCAGGCAGCAGAGCAGGAAGCTTACACTCATTCCATGTACGGGGCTCGGCCTGCAAATAGAAAGGGTTGTGAATGAGAGAGAGAGAGACCACAACTCGACATTCAGTGGCGGGATACACAGTGGCGCAGATCAACGAATCAGCAAGTGATAATCAGTGGCGAAAATTGGAGTGCTACACCAACTCTGATTTGTCCCTGTCCAAAGGCCTCTTTTCACAAAGTTTTGGGCAGGGATTGGATAATCATAAAGTTCTGCTTATAGAATCCGTCCATTCATGGAATCCGTTCTACTCATAGAATCCGTTCTACTCATAAAATATAAACAAAAGTAGAGTATATAACAAAAGTAGTGCCCCATTGCAGATAACTGCATCCATAAACTGGTTTCACGCTTTTTTTCCTCATACATAGGATGGTCCATACCTGCAGTTAGGAGAGGGACAGCCCAAAGTTACGGGGTTTGCACTCAGATGACCCGAGTTCAATTCCCGGCTCTACCCATACTGTCCCCTTTATTTACGTAGAATACAGACACGTTAAATATGTGGGCATGTCCTTCGAAGAGCTTGATGGCAGGGAAAAGAAGGTACAGTCCGTAAGGATGTCGTCCCCACTGGGTTCCGGTCTAAATTGGGTGGCACTGTCCTGGTCGTCCAAACAGATACCTTACACCTTCAGGTAGGTCTGACGGTCTAAGTCGAAAGAAATAAGAATACTTGCAGTGAATTAAAAAATACTTGCAGTGAATTAAAAAAAACTTGCTAGTGCGACAATTTTTCTAACCTCTAGGACGACCAACAAATGTAGTCCTACATAGTACCTCATATCGAATTAATTTAATAAAGACTGAGATCAAACTGCATGCAGCTGCAACAGCTAAGATCGTTCTCATATAACTCGTCTGTAGAGGGCGTTCCTACAGGAGCAAAATTCTGACTTTAAGAACGCCCCTATATATGTGGTTTCTGTCAGCCTGAACTTGACTGTTGCAGCCTCGATCAACCTGAGCTCAATCTTTAAAAACTTTGATGCTGGATACGTGAAAAAGCTGAATTTGTTAGTGTCCATAAATACTTGCAAAATGATAGCAGACAGCAAATTTTCGTGCATTCATTTGCAGGAATCGGCTATTCTATGTTGGTAAGCGCATAAAAAAGGGTCCAAGGTTGACTCTGTTATCTGCAGCTAGTTAACTTTGTAAAAAATTTGATGTGGGCAACACATGACTTTCCTTATATAATGCAGTGAATTTACTACATTTAGAATAAAAAAATAGGTTTTTCTTATAGTAGATATTTATATTCTTTAAGATATTGAATTTTCGTCAATTAGTCGTTATTTTCATTGATTTATTATCATTTCTAACCATTTGGCGAGATTTTCGTTAATTTGGCAATATTTAAAAAGTCGCCAAGGTGGCGACATTCCGCCAAATTCTCGTCAAGCGTTATGGACGGAGAAATAAGTTATTCTTATAGCAGATAGATAACTATTGGCGTTCAAATACAAAAGTATTACTCAAAGTATCTTTTCTCATGAATGGAACGAGCTAGATCCACAAGAACGATGTCACCCAATTTATCGCATGATATTACATATGAAAAGTGAACATGTTTCTCAACAGCTAATATATTTTTTTTAATATATGGGATTTTTTGATAAATTTATTTAAAAAATGAGCAATATCTCGCGAACGGTTCATGCTAGCGTTCTAAAGTTTATGTCAATCGTTTTCTAAGGAAAAATTACATAAGAAATGTCCATTTGTGTAACTTTATTAAAGGTTTTGATTTTTTGACGATTTTTTCAAAATTTCAGTCGAAAATTTAGGGAGGTTCTAAACATTCGATTACGTGTTTAAAAACAATAGGCTTCCAGTATTCACGGATTGTGATTTTTGTACCAAATTTCATTCGAATCGCTTTATTTGTTCGTGAGATATAGTCTCCACAGACTCACTGACACACACACACACATACACAGACATCATCTCAAAAATGTTTGATTCGTGATCAGGGATCCTTGAAACGTGCTCGCCCGTCGAAAACTCGACTTCGAATTTTCGACCCCGTTACAATACTTTCCTTATACATTATGTATATAAGGAAACTAAAAACATAACTTTGGAAATTTCACCTGTAGTCGGATTCTATGAATTCATTTTCCTGAAAGTGATTTTATGAATTGGTGTCCAAATATAAAGTCCTGAAGACATTTCTAAATAGAAATAATTACTTGACAGAATTTTAAAACAACTGGTAGGTATAAGGAAATAGCCATGGGAAAAACGTACATATTATTATAATAGAATAATATCAAGAATTTTATATAACTATAAAGGAGACGATTTACAGCAAAAAACGGATTTGAACAAATACAAGTACACGTGTTTTGACTTTCTGGACTGCATTATATGGTTCTATCGCATGCATAAAATATTGATATATGTTCTAGAAAGTCCAAAACATGTATTGGTTGAAAACAATTTTTTAACATAAAGTGAATTATTTGGAGTTATATGAAATATCTAATATTTCCTCTGATTTAATAAAATGTTTGATTTTGCTTGTATTTACAAACTTCATTAAAAGTGGGAGGTTTTTTTAAAAAATATGACTTCGAAAAAGCAAGATATTGTTTATCTTCTAATCTGTCATCAGCCGTGAACCGTGGTGTGCAGTCATTCTAATTTTCAGCAGAGACAGATGATAAACAATTAACATTAAACATAACAATTAAACATAACAATTTACATTAAAAATTTTAGAATAATTTTTCTGGTAGAAATAGTTATTTGGATAACCGGAACGATTTCGGATATTACTTTAGTTCCTCATTCCGCTTTAAAAAATCCAAACGCTGATGATTTCTATGACAAGACTTCTATCCTATAACAAGATATCGCAAATAAAGTAAGGAAATGCTCACCTGGTAAGCCTTAAACAAATGAGATTTCGCTGTCATTCCGGCTTCTCAGCACGGTTCATGCAATGGGATGACCATCAAGGTTCTTTAATATAAATTTGGGCAGTAAGCGTACTACATTTCGGGCGCATAGCATTGCATCATTCGTGACGCCTCAGACCACGGAAGACCTTGAGAGTCTTTGTTAAAACACAACAGGTTTTCCCATTATTACAAATAAAAATTGTTTGTTAACTTTGAAGTGCAATATCCAAACGTAAACGTGCGCAGATATTTTAAATTGTGCTGTGCACACCTTCCCCAGTGACGTCCAAAGTTATTTCCTGACGTCGGTAGAGTAGAATGACAGTTGCAGTTAACAAGTTCCGTCTTCACTCAAAACCCAAGAACAAAATGCACGCGTTTGCTATACTCATGATATAGTATGCGCAGTGCAAAGTTAAAAAAATAGCTTAGTCGTGCCATGAGAACCCTATGATAACTATCAAACTTTTGTGAATTTTTTGGTAGAAACATTTATTTTAAAATCAACAACACTGCAAGATATTTTGTAGCCCACCCACTGTTTGCAAAATTCGACTCGCTGAGCATTCTCTTGTTGTTATGCGACGCTTTGTATTTCTAATAATAATGATGCAATAGTTATATCCAAAATATATCTTACAGATGCAATAGTCATACTCAAAATATACTTTTCAGATGCAAGTAGTATTCAAAATATGCGTTACAGATGCAATAGTTATATTCAAAACATACCTTTCAGATACAATAGTCATACCCAAAATATACATTACAGTTGATACAAAGTCATACTTGAACCCCTGACCACTGTATTTCGAGACAAACGCAAGCCGACCAAAGAGCCAACCGCTGTATCATTATTTGTTTAAAAGCAGCATAACACCCACAATCAAGTTTGAACTTCCTAAAAATAATCAAGTATATTTTTTTTAATGAGCAACCTTTATCGTTTGTGTACTTGACCCATGCATTCATTCAACACTAGTTTATAAATCAATTGAGTAGCGTTAAATGATGAATGAACAACATAATCTCTCTTCTACAACAGAAAATTGTACTTTTATCGAAATCTTATCGAGGAGGCTAAAGTGCGGAACACTATTCCTAGATGAGGAAACTGAATGGGCTAATCAAACGTACTTCGCCAATTATTGGCGAAAAAATGTTAATCTTTGGAATCATGCTCCAACACAGTGGTGGACTGGTTTTGTTTTTGTGAGCGCTCATCGTCAACGAATAGTCGTTAACTACACTATCAGAAAGGAAACTGCTAATGTGCCTTAATCATACTCACTGAACCCACCTAAAGAGAGCTTGCCTAAAGCTGTATTTATTATTTATTAATTTTGGAACATTGATGTTGTCATCAGTACTGGCATTTATTCGATTGTTATTCAACAGTGGTACCATTAGCAGTGGTGAATTCTGCCATAGGATTTGGTATGACGCCGCTATACCTAATTTCTCGGCTATAACCCATCCCTAACATATAACACATATATAACACAATATCAGTGACATTTTTAATTATCATTACTGTTATCACTATTTAATCTTTTGACTATTGTGATGCGATTGATAACACGGGGAGGGGGGGGGGAGGTGTAGGACACAATATGAATTTCTGCATGACCCGCTTTGATGACCAGGATATGCCACTGGTCATCAATGGTGTCATTAGAGGTGTCATTTATCCAAGTCAGTGGTGTCATTCAGCCGGTTTCCACCTGTTTCGGGAAACCGGTTGTTATAATACTAATAGGTTCGAAGTCGGTTGTTACTTAGCTCAAATATATATTTTGGTCATAATAAAGTTAAGCGTTGTTTTACATTTTATATTGTTACCCTACATCTGTAACAAGTAATACGAAATATGTTGCTTTCAATGTCTACGAAAACCAGTTGTTAAAACCTGGAATAATACCACTGGCTATAATTGCACTCCAGTTGCAAATGCCAGAATCCGTCGACTTATATGACGCTCTCTTCTACAGTGGGAACGCTGTCCTTATTTTGGAAGAACACCTCCAATTCATACTTTATTAAATTTGATGCCGGGTGCTTGTAAGAGTGAACTTACCGGTCTTGACAGAGATTGAAAACTTGGGCCTGGATATCCTAGTGGTTAAAACTATCCCCATATTTACGCGATGTACGATAAATCTGTAGGTTCAAAACTCCACCCAAAATGTAATGAGTTAGGGGAAAGAAGGTACGGTCACTGTGGTTTCCACTCTCGTTGGGTTCCAGTTTAAATTCGGCGGCACTCTCCCGACCGTCCAAAGAAATGCCTTATATTTTCGGGTAGGTCGGATGGTATTAGTAAAAAGAAAGAAGGAGATGAAAACTTGTTATAAACCAGAATGGTTTTACCTCTATAGAGGCCAGTAAAATTACCACGATGAGGCATTAAATTCATTGATAATTGAGTTCAAACTGCATGCCGTTGCAAGATCAGGTTTATCTAGGTCATGGAGATCCTGGTGTAGTTCGGTTACAAAATAGAATAACAGATCCATACATGTAAGCTATCTAAATAGCATCCAACCATGGCTATATGAATGCATACATGCATGTAAGCGTGCAATTACAATTCAAAATAATCTAAAGTAGCATATAATAATAAAAGTAAGTTAAAAATAATGTCACAGGTTCATATAAAGAAATATCATAGTTTTTAACCTTCAAAAATCGATTTTTGAAATTTAATTAACACTATATTACATTTTAGAATTAATGTAAAGCCAACTGCGTCAAAATCCGAAGCAACTTAAGCATACGGCTATGAAAAGTGCATTTGTATACGATATAATTTCTCCGAGTCTGATGTTTCATTAATTATATTTTTCTCAATTTCAACTTTTTGTGTCTATCCATCCACATGATTACAAAAAAAAATTTATTGCCATATTTGTTGAAAAATTAATGAATATATTAAACTAATTAATAGGCACTCATGCACAAAACCTAATTTTCTTAATTTTCGGGAGACACAATTATAATAAGAAAACATTTTTGTCTGATTTTAAAAGGAGAATATTGAAATTTAGCATCTACTATTTTTCAAAAATACTTTTTCTTAGAAGTTTGATGCATAGATGCATTAAATAGATTCACTTTAATGAAAAAGAAATGTTTCTGATAACTCTAGTTAAAAAAAAATCTGATGTGGGTAGCACATAACTTTCCTTATATAATACAATGAATTTACTACTTTTACATTTAAAAAAAAATCTGATGTGGTCAACACATGACTTTCCTTATATAATGAAATGAATTTACTACTTTTACAGTAAAAAAATAGGTTTTTCTTATAGTAGATACTTATATTCTTTCTAAGATATTGAATTTTCGTCAATGAGTCGTCATTTTCATTGATTTAGCGTCATTTTTATACATTTGGCGAGATTTTCGTTAATTTGGCAACATTTAAAAGAATCGACAAGTTGTCGACATTCCGCCCAATTCTTCGGCAAAATCTCTCCAAGCGTTATGGACGGAGAAATAAGTTATTCTTATAGCAGATAGATCACTATTGGTGTTCAAATACAAAAGTATTACTCAAAGTATCTTTTCTCATAAATGGAACGAGCTAGATCCACAAGAATGCTGTCACTAAATTTATCGCATGATATTACATATGATAAGTGAACATGTTTCTCAACAGTTAATATATTTTTTTAATTTATGGGATTTTTTATAAATTTATTTTAAAAATGTGCAATATCTCGAGAACGGTTCATGCTAGCGTTCTAAAGTTTATGTTAATCGTTTTCTAAGGAAAAATTACACAAGAAATGTCTATTTGCTTAAATTTTTTTGCGTAACGTTTAAAAACAATAGGCTTCCAGTATTCAAGAATTGTGATTTTTGTACCAAATTTTATTCGAATCGCTCCATTTGTTCGTGAG
Organism: Amaurobius ferox; assembly: GCA_951213105.1. Taxonomy (NCBI): domain Eukaryota; kingdom Metazoa; phylum Arthropoda; class Arachnida; order Araneae; family Amaurobiidae; genus Amaurobius; species Amaurobius ferox. The sequence continues at coordinate 17,446,280 of OX578149.1, forward strand.
ATATCGTCTCCACAGACTCACTGACACACATACATACACACAGACATCACCTCAAAAATGTTTGATTCGTGATCAGGGATGCTTGAAACGTGCTCTCCCGTCGAAAACTCGAATTCGAATTTTCGACCCCATCACAACACTTTCCTTATACATTATGTATATAAAGAAAGTAATAATCTTGTGGAAAGGGCTCTATTATTTATTTATCAGATACTATTATTTATTTTGTAAGTTGTGGCTTATCTTCGATTTCATATGTTTAAAAATCAGCCAAGGAATTCGTTAACACTAGAACGACGGGCAACGGTGAATTTGACAGCCATAGAAAAAATATAACATGCCTTTAATTCAAAACCAATTTTTGTTCTCTGATTATAAAACCTAGAATAATTTTCTTCTGTGTTTTCAATAACTTTAAGAAAAGTCATAAAATTTCAATGGGCTGGGGTTAACCGTTTTGGAGGAATCGTTTTTCAATGTAGTTATGCCTTCAAAATCACCACTTCCATCATTCTAGTGTTAACAAAATAGTAATATTTTCATATTAACAACATTCAAATGTCGAAATATAAAATTATAAATAATAACTATGTAAAACTTGTTTTTTTATTCAAAATCAAAGTCATAGCAAAATGTATGTTATTTTCACCCTCGAAAAATACTTTTTCCCCCCATGTGCTAAAAATAGTTAATAACAATAAAATATAAGCTAAATCAGTCTATGAGAATAAAAATGATGCAATACTTTATTAGTTAAAAATATAATAATAGGATGATATATGCTATAAATAGTTATAATAAGCAAATAACATAACAATATAATATAGTCAAAAATAGTTTATTTGCGCACTAGGATGTTTGGCAGTTAAAAATAAGTCAAAAACTCGATTCAAAATTTTGCGTTTCTAATTTTAATCGGGTCTAATACGTATGTTATTTATAATAAGGATAGTCAATCTTGTGATTAGATTGGGCGATGAATAAACATACAATCTTCTGTAAGTTGTTTATACTATCGAAATATTATCGAAGGCTAAAGTGCACAAAGTTTTTCCGAGAAAATGAAACTCAGTGATGTTATTATAATCTTGTTGCCGCTTTCGCGAGGCAATAGGGTTGAAATTCCGTTATTTTATTATTTTTTGCGTTTGTTTTATTTTCACTACCGAAAATTTAAATTTGAGTTTTCAATTTATTTACTGGCTTTTGACATCACCGAACTCGACACAACTATTTCTTTTTCCTATTGATGTCTGTGTGTATGTATGTGTATGTGTGCGCACGCAACGTACATGGGACGTCAAGGAAAGTCATGGAATAGACCACTAACTCAATAAATATTTCGGTTATCAATAAATGAGATACTCTGTGCAAATGGGAATTGAAAACCAGAACAACTTAAATACGAACAAATAACACCATTGTAAAAAATCTGATGTGGGCAACACATGACTTTCCTTATATAATGTAATGAATTTACTACTTTTACAGTAAGAAAATAGGTTTTACTTATAGTAGATACTAATATTCTTTCCAAGATATTGAATTTTCGACAATTAGTCGTCATTTTCATTGATTTAGCGTCATTTTTATCCATTTTGACGAGATTTTCGTTAATTTGGCAACATTTCAAAAAGTCACCAAATTGGCGACATCCCGCCAAATTCGTTGCCAAAATCTCGCCAAGCGTTATGAACGGAGAAATAAATTATTCTTACAGCAGATAAATGCCTATTGGCGTTCAAATACAAAAGTATTACTCAAAGTATCTTTTTTCATGAATGGAACGAGCTAGATCCACGAGAATGATGTCACCAAATTTATTGCAATGTATTACATATGAAAAGGGAACATATTTCTCAATAGGAAATATTTTTATTTTATTTTATATGACTTTTTGATAATTTTTTTGAGAAATGTACAATATCTCAAGAACGGTTCATGTTAGCGTTCTAAAATTTATGTCAATCGTTTTCTAATGAAAAATTACATAAGAAATGTCTATTTGCGTAACTTTATTAGTAGTTTTGAATTTTTGACGATTTTTTCAAAATTTCATTCGAAAATTTAGGGGGGTTCTGAACATTCGATTGCGTATAAAAACAATAGGATTCCAGTGTTTACGGATTGTGATTTTTGTACCAAATTTCGTTCGAATCGGTCCATTTGTTCGTCAGTTATCGTCTCCACAGACTCACTGACACACACATACACACACACACACAGACATCACTTCGAAAATGTTTGATTCGTGATCAGGGATGCTTGAAACGTGCTCTCCCGTCGAAAACTCGACCCCGTCACAATACTTTCCTTATACATTATGTATATAAGGAAAGTAAAAATCGGGACGACGAAAAACAATGCGATTGTAATATTTCAAAGTTCACCTATTTTTATAGAAGAAACACTTCCATCTGGTAATGCCGGGTGAAGATTCTGTGACGTTAAATAAGAATAACGAATTGCACAAAAACACATAACTCATTTTGACAAAGGGAAAACCATATTGAATACTGCATCAAAACATCACTACATATTCTGTAGAGTTCCAATTTTCAACTTCCCCTGAATCTACATGTTCAGTTTCTTTTAAAACCACGCGCTTGCGCATTCTCAGGTTTTGTGGCATAATCCGGTGTTGCCAGATTGGAACACTGAGGAATTGCAGTATAAATTAATAGCATACAGCTGCTTCGAGGATACGCTGGATTCTCTTTATCAGTGCAAGAGAACCAACAAACCCAAAGTCCAAAAGAGGAATTGACTCCATTTTAACCCATCCCTGTTTTGGACTTCGGATTTGTTGGTTCTTTTGCACTGACGAAGGGGATTCAGCGTATCCTCGAAACAGCTGCATGCTGCATTATTGTGTTATTTGTGCTTATTTACGTTGCTGTAGTTTTCCTTTAATATTACGGTTATTGTATACTTTTATGAGGTGTTTCAGAAACAGCTATGGCCCTACACGATGTGAAAACTTTAGCTTGGGGGATAACTTCTCCCCCCCCCCTTTTTTAGGGAGGTACGGGACTATCTCGCTTATTGTTAGAGATATGGGAAAAACTCAAACACATAGCTGTAGGACGTTGCAAAATCAGTCAAAACAAAGCTAAAAATAACAATTTTAAAAAAGAAGGTTTCATTAATCTGCGTGCAACAGAGTAAACGTAGAAACAAGGAAAAACACACTCAGACATCTTGTACGTGTGCAAGCATGCAGCATTGCTGAAAGTGAATATTTTGTGTATAGTGTGGGATGGGGACCTTCTCTTACATCACCCACTGAGAGGGACGCAGCAAATCCCCATTGGTTCAAACTCAGGACAAAGAGTATAGTAAACCCGTGCTATATATACCGCTTAGATCAAACGAATTCTTCGGGTCCGAACGTATAACCGGGAATGGCATTTGTGGCTGAGAGTGACACAAGAGCCTGCCCCCACAATAGTAAAATCAATTTTATTATGCCGCATTATCTAAATATTCAATTTTTGTGAGGAGTGGATTATATTGTACATAGTGTTTTACAGTGTTCTTTTTCATCGGGAGGGGGGGACAAAAATGCTTACTACTAATTTTGCACCTCTTTACAACTTTATAAATGACTTTTTCTCCTATTTTTCACAGGAAGAAAGATAGCCCTTTGCTCGCCCTAAAAGAAAAGGTCAGCTCCTTAGGAACAGTGTTGATTTCAGGACTTTTGGACCGGGGGGGGGGAGCGAATTAAGTTTTAGGGGGGGCAAGTTTTCTATTTGTCCTATATAAATATTTCTAAATGCTGTGTCACATACATAGAAACTAGGTTAACATAAAATGTCTCCGGGGGGGGGGGGGGTGCGAATGCTCGTCTCCAGGGATATGCCCGAAAAAACACTGCATAGGGGTTTCCTATACACCTGCATAGGAAAAATATACGATAACCTTAATACTTCTTGAGTTGCTGTCCTGACCCAAGACTTTCCTTAACACCCTGTACATCCACTCTTACTCAAAATCTATTCATTAGCCGGGCGATTCATGGGTACTTCGTGCTGATTCAAATTTGAATTAAAACTAACCTTTGCACGAAATAGCCTTCAAAACACAACTGGTGTCCAAAATTAGAAGCCTATAAGCTTAGAAGTCATTTATGGAGAAACAAAAGTAATCACAAGACATGATTTAAAGATAATTGTGTATACACAAGCGCATTACCGTGAAAAGAAAAAACAATATGTTGAACCATAAGAATCAAATCATATATTTAAGAAGACACAAGCGAAAGAGAAAGCTGGATGAACGCGAAGGTCAAGGTTTTAAAAAAACGTTCTTTGGGGAGAACATCTTTGTCGCCAAGGTCGATTCATTAACTATTCATTAAAGGTAACAACCATCATTAAGACATCAAGGTGAAAAGATTATGTAAGATCATTTTGCACCAGGAAAATAATCCACAGAAGGATGAAGAGGATATCAGAGTTTGTTCTGTTTCATACATTTGTTATTTTGCCGAGGATATATGAAGAATTGCGATAAGTATCATGGTGAGTCCTCCAAGAGTTATGTCGAATTTTCAAGCATGAAGGATGGTGTACACCAGTGGTTCTCAAACTTCAACATCTGGAGAATCGTGCACTTTAAATATTATTTCTACGGATTCTTATTCAGTATGGCTAACTTTACTTCATGTTTATAGGAATAAAAATAAGTATGTACAGAATTTTAAACGATACACACTTTAATTAAAATCATAAACGATTATATAATGATACTATCAGTAAACCCATTCATCGTACGTAATATATAATATTAAGACACTTAAAATTCAGAATTATGTGCAAATTTCTATAACATTCTAAAGGGCATTGTTATTCAAAGCATTCTATTAAAATATTTAATTAAATCCTTCTAAAAGGAAGTATAAGAATCTCTGTTCTCACTATACAAAATTGGCTTCACAAGCAGATTTGGAGAATAAAACATCCTGAACCCGTTTGTAAACAAATTTACAAAAAATATGAAATTGGATCCATATAAGGCCACAATGAAAGCGCTATGAAATTGGATCAACATTCTCTAAAACTCTCAACAACTCTCTAAAATGATATTCGAATATATATGCCTGTACCAATTTCATACGGTTTCAACATTTGCCAAAATAAAACAGATTACATAAGAAGTTGAAATATCAATATTCCCTGTAACCTTTCAACCCAAATGCCGGAATTTATATAATTCAGTCAAAAGTGTAATTCCGATAAATTTTATTTTTATATACGCGTCTTTTAAATTTTTTAAATCTGAAAAAATTTAATAAAAATCGTCTGCTGTATAAACTCATTGGATTTAATTCCATAGCTTAGCAACATGATATAATTTTACTTTTTTCAAATCTATATAAATAAAAATGAAAATCTGTCTGTCTGTCTGTCTGTCTGTTTGTCACACCATCACGGGAGAACGGCTAAACCGAATTTGATGAAATTTTGTGGATAGCCCAGAAATAGCCCAACTTAAAATTATATCCGTGTTTTGAGTTTCTACGACCAGTGGTTCTCGAGATATTAGTAAAAAACGAAATTTTCGTTTGTCTCATCATCACGGAAAAACGGCTGAACCGAATTTAATGAAATTTGGTGAATAGCCTTGAAATATCCCCCCATAAATTTTGTCCAAGTTTCGAGTTTCTAAGACCTGGGGTTGTCGAGATATTAATGAAAAACGGAACTTTTTCCTAGGAGTTCTACTCCCTAACTCCGTGGTTTATCCAAACGAAAAGCTTGAAAATCGTTTGAAAGTGAATTAAAATTTAATCTCTGAGTTTGATGGGAGATTTTTTGCGTTAATTAGTCACTTTCTGAAAACATGAATTGTTTGAAACATGATTTAAAGGGGAAATCTATCTCCATGGTTCATGGTTTATTTAAAACAAGCTTTTACGGAACAATGAGAAGTATAGAGAAATCAAAATCGTTATTTAATTTCGCAGTTTATGTTATAAGACATGACATATTTAACATGTTATAAGATTCTATCTTATATCATGTTACTCAGAAACGCAATTAAATTAAATCTGTCTGTTAATTTTAATAATTATTTTTTCGATTTGAATAATAAATAAATGGATATAAAAATATATTTTAGAAAAGAACGATTTGATTTTTCTTATAGCATTTTTGACTGGATAATATCAATTACGGTCTTCAGGTTTAAAAATTATTATTATTTATATTTTCGGGGATTATTGATTCAAGGATTATTGATATTTTCAAGTTATTATGCAATTATTTTATTATGACAAAAATTGTTTAAACTCATATATTGTATGTTGTACGAATCTTCTACAAATACGCGTGTATATCTTTTAATCTACGAGAATATAAGTAGTACAGGTATATTGACATATGTTTTGATATATATTGCCATATATTGGAATCAATTACGACCTTCTGGTATAAAGAGTACGGATATTATTGATGTTTTCAATTTATTACGTCATCTCTTTTATTTTGGCAAATATTTTTGAGACGCATATTGTAATACGGGTAATCTTCTACTAACACATTGGCATATTTTCTGATCTGCGACAATATAATTAGTACGGGGTTGCATATATTCATTCAATTCTTATTTTTTCTTCTGTAAATTTGCTTACAAAAGGGGGCAGGATGTTTTATTCTTCAGATCTGATCGTGAAGATAATTTTGCATAGTGAGAACATATATTCTTAAACTTCTCTTTAGGAGCAATAAATTTAATATTTCAACAGAATTTGCACATGATTGCAAACTTTAAGTTTCTTTAAATTATACACTCCGTACGAATAACGGGTGTGCTGTTAGTGGTTAATAAATTTTAACATTTTAGAAGGATATATCATGTTGCTCGGCATCGCAATTAAATTAAATGTGTTTGTTAATGTTTTTATTATTTTTTTTCGATTTAAATAATAAATAAATGGATAAATGGATATAAAAGTATATCTTATAAATAGACGGTTAGATTTTTCTTTTAATTATATTAATTGCTGACTGCGTACATCAATTTCATTTATTTTGGCAAAGAGTTTTCAAGCTTATATCGTATTTAGCTACTAAACTCATATATTGTGTTTAGCCAATAAATTCATATAGCCGATTGTTGAAACAGAAAAAGAGTAGAGCGGGTATATCTTCTAATACAATTGTAGTGTTTTCATTTAGTATATTGAAACGGGATAAGAATGTTTCACTCAGATCTGCAAATTCAAAGCTACGAATTTGGAGGAATATCGCTAATTTGACAACTTTTCTTAAACTTTGCCAAATTGACGGAAATGTCGCCAAATTGATATGAACGACACACAAACAGCTGCCTCGTTAGATCACCGAAGTTAGATCACCGAAGTGAAGCAGCATCGGGCGCGGTTAGTACTTGGTGGGTGACCACCTCGGAACGCCGCGTGCTGTTGGCCATCTCGGGTGCGGTATCCCCGTGGTTTGCGCGCTAGATTTGCACGCTGCCACAAATGCCGCCGTGTTCATGCGGAGTACGATCACGTTAAACATGTGGGTCCGTGAGTCCTTCCGAGTGGTTGGTGGTAGGGGAAGGAGGGTACGGTCCCTGTGGATGCCTCCCCCACTGGGTTCCGGTCTAAATTGGGTGGCACTTCCCGGCCGTCCATACAGTTACCTTACACCTTTCTGGTAGGTCGGACGGTCTGGGTCTCAACAACAATCAACAACAACACAAACAGCTGCCATAAACCTTCAGGTTGGTCGTGTGGCTTGGGTCTTCTACATATCAATGAAATTTTTTTTTGTTTTGTTAGAAGAGAGTACTGAAATGATGTTTGGTTAGCATTTATCTGTCAGACCAACCATCCTACTTAGTAATACATTTAGCGAATTTTTAAAATGTCACCAAATTGATAAAAATGTTTTCAAATCTATAAAAATATCTTAAAATTGATAAAATTGCGTTACATAAATGATATTAATTGTTTTTTGTTAGGGGATAGTATTGTGATGATATTTCGTCAATTTGTCGCAAAGTGGAACTGTCAGTTCTATAGTCCCACTTGGCGATAAATTTGGCGATTTTTTAAAATGTCGCTAATTTGACGAAACTGTCGCCAAATGTTCAATAGAAATATAACTATTTAGACGATATTTTTTCTACCAATTTATTTGAAGCAAATGATATCATGTCGCTTAGCAACGGATTTAAATCCAATGTGTTTATGCGGCAGACGATTTTTATTAAATCCTTTCCGATTTGAATAATGAAGATATGTATATAAAATAAATTTCATTGCCATTTCATTTTGGACTGGATAATATCAATTATACTCTTCAGGTTTAAACATTATTATTATTGATATTTTCCGGAATTATTGATTCAGGGATTATTGATATTTTTAAGTTATTACGCCATTGTTTTATTGCGGCAAAAATTGCTGACACACGCATATTGTACGTTGTACGAGTATTCTTCTAGGAATGCACGGGTATATCTTCTAACCTACGAGAATATAAGTAGTACAGGTATATTGGCATATATTTTGACATATATTGGCATATATATTGGAATCAAGTACAGTCTTCTGGTTTGAAGATTAAGGGGATTAATTATATATTCAATTTATTACGTCGTCTGTTGTATTTTACCAAAAAACATTTGTGACTCATATTGCAAAACGGGTAATCTTCTACTAATAATCGGACATTATAAGTAGTACGTGTATATCTTCCCATATAATTTTAGCACTTTAATTTTGACATATATTGAAATAAATGACTGTCTTCAGATTTAAAGATTACGGGTTTATTGGTATTTTCAATTTATACATGTAATCTACTAATACAGGTTATAATGTCTATTATTCGCGTATATAATTAGTACGGGTCCCATACAATTTTAACGCTTTTATTTTACATATATTGATTCAATTCCATATTTTTTTTTATATTTGCTTACATGAGGGGTCCAAGATGTTTTATTCTTCAGATATGTCCATGAAAATAATTTTATATAGCGAGAACAGAGATTCTTAAACTTCTTTTTAGGAGCATTATATTAAATATTTTAACAGAATATTTTGATTAAACATGTCATTTAGTATACTATAAGAATTTGGGCATGATTATGAATTTCAAGTTTCTTTATATTATATACTCCGTACGAAGAACGGGTATGCTGCTAGTCTTCTATATAAATAAAATTGAAAATCTGTCTGTCTGTCTGTTTGTCCCATCATCACGGGAGAACGGCTGAACCGAATTTGATGAAATTTTGTGGGTAGCCTAGAAATAGCCCCACTTAAAATTTAGTCCGTGTTTTGAGTTTCTACGACCAGTGGTTCTTGAGATATTAGTAAAAAACGAAATTTTCGTTTGTCTCATCATCACGGGAAAACGGCTGAACCGAATTTAATGAAATTTTGTGGATCGCCTTGAAATAGCCCCCCATAAATTTTGTCCAAGTTTCGAGTTTTTAAGACCAGGGGTTGTCGAGATATTAATGAAAAACGGAACTTTTTCTTAGGAGATCTACTCTCCAACTCCGTGGTTTATCCAAACGGAAAGGATGAAAATAGTTTGTTTTAAACGCCAAAATGAAATAAAACTTTATTTCCGAGTTTGGTGCAGGATTTTTGCATTAATTAGTCACTATAGGAAAACATAAATTGTTTAAAACATGAATTTAAATGGAAAAATCTACCTCCATGGTTCATCTCTCACAAGCTTTTACTCAATGATGTAAAGTATAAAGAAATCAAAATGGCTATTTAATTTCGCATTTTATGAGGAAGATTCTGTCTTATATATGTTGCTCGGCAACGGAATGAAATTAAATGTGTTGTTAATATCTATTATTATTTTTTTTATTTGTATAATAAATAAATGGATGTTAAAATATATTTTATAAATGAACGGTTTGATTGTGCTTTTAATTATATATATTGCGGATTGCGTACATGACTTTCATTTATTTTAGCAATGAGGTTTCAAGCTCATATATTGTGTTTAGCTAATAAACTCATATATTGTGTTTACCCAATAAATTCATTTAGCCGATTGTTGAAGCAGAAAAAGAGTAGAACGGGTGTATGTATCTTCTAATACAATTTCACTATTTTCATTTAGTATATACAAACGGGATCAGGATATTTTATTCTTCAGATCTGCAAATTCAGAGCTACGAATTTAGAGGAATATCTCTAAATAACTTGGTAACTTTTCTTAAACTTTACCAAATTAGTGGAAATGTCTCCCAATTGATAAAAATGACCCAAATCAATGAAATTAAATTTGTTTTTTTAGAATAAAGTACTGAAATGATGTTTCTGTAGCATTTGTCGGTCAGTCCATCCATCCTACTTAGTAACACATTTAAGGAATTTTTTTAATATCACCAAATTGGTAAAAATATTTCTAAATCCATAAAAATATCATGAAATTGATAAAATCGCGCTTAATAAATGAAATTAATTGTGTTTTGTTAGGGGATAGTATTGTGATGAAGTTTCGTCAATTTGTCGCATAATGGGATTATCAGTTCTACAGTCCCACTTGGCGATAAATTTGGCGATTTTTTAAGTTATAGCTAAATTGACTAAAATGTCGCCAAACCTTCCATGGAGATTGCATTATTCAGATGATATGATTTCCATCAATTTATTTAAAGCAATTGATATCATGTCGCTTAGCAACGGATCCAATATGTTATGCGGCATATGATTTTTATTAAATCTTTTCCGATTTGAATAGTAAAAATATGTATATAAAATAAATTTCATTGACATTGAATTTTTGACTGGATAATATCAATTACGGTCTTCAGGTTTAAACATCATTATTATTGATATTTTCGGGGACTGTTGATTCAGGGATTACTGATATTTTCAAATTATTATGGAATTGTTTTATTATGACGAAAATTGTTGAAACTCATATATATTACGTTGTACGAGTAATCTTCTACAAATGCATGGGTATATCTTCCAATCTACGAGAATATAAGTAGTACAGGTATATTGGCATATATTTTGATATATATTGGCATATATTCGAATCAATTACGACCTTCTGGTATTAAGATTACGGGGATTTTTGATACTTTCAATTTTTTATGTCATCTCTTTTATTTTGGCAAATATTTTTGAGACACATATTGCAATACGGGTAAGCTTCTACTAACACACTTGCATATTTTCTAATCTGCGACAATATAAGTAGTACCGGGTTGCATATATTGATTCAATTCCTTTTTTTTTTGTAAATTTGCTTACAAAAGGGGCCAGGATGTTTTATTCTTCAGATCGGCCCGTGAAGATAATTTTGCATAGTGAGAACAGATATTCTTAAACTTCTCTTTATGAGCAATAAATTTAATATTTTAACAGAATTTGCACATGATTGCGAATTATAAGTTTTTTATATTATATACTCCGTACGAAGAACGGGTATGCTGCTAGTCTATATAAATAAAATTGAAAATCTGTCTGTCTGTCTGTCTGTCTGTTTGTCCCGTCATCACGGGAGAACAGCTAAACCGAATTTGATGAAATTTGATGGGTAGCCTGGAAATAGCCCCACTTAAAATTTAGTCCATGTTTGGAATTTCTACCATCAGTTGTTCTCGAGATATTAGTAAAAAACAAAATTTTCGTTTGTCTCATCATCACCGGAGAACGGCTGAACCAAATTTAATGAAATTTTGTGGATAGACTTGAAATAGCCCCTATAAATTTAACCCAAGTTTCGAGTACCTAAGACCAGGGGTTGTCGAGATATTAATGAAAAACGAAACTTTTCCCTAGGAGTTCTACTCTCTAACTCCGTGGTTTATCCAAACAAAAAACTTGAAAATCGTTTGAAAATGAATTAAAACTTTATCGCTGAGTTTGATAGGAGATTTTTTGCGCTAATTAGTCACTTTCTGAAAACATGAATTGTTTGAAACATGATTTAAATGGGAAATCTATCTGCATGGTTTATTCTTCAAAAGCTTTTACTGAACAAAAGTATAAAGAAATCAAAATGGTTATTTTAATTTCGCAGTTTATGAGAAAGATTCTATCTTATATCATGTTGCTCAGAAACGCAATTAAATTAAATCAGTCTATTAATTTTAATTATTATTTTTTCGATTTAAATAATAAATAAATGGATATAAAAATATATTTTATTAAAGAACTATTTGATTTTTCTTATAGCATTTTTGACTGTATATTATCAATTACGGTCTTGAGGTTTAAACGTTATTATTATTGATATTTTCGGGGATTCTTGATTCGGGGATTATTGATATTTTCAAGTTATTATGTAATTGTTTTATTATGGCAAAAATTGTTGAAACTCATATATTGTACGTTGTACGTGTAATCTTCTACAAATACACGGGTATATCTTCTAATCTATAAGAATATAAGTAGTACAGGTATATTGGTATATATTGGAATCAATTACGACATTCTGGTATAAAGAGCACGGGGATTATTGATATTTTCAATTTATTACGTCATTTCTTTTATTTTGGCAAATGTGTTTAGAATCATATTGTAATACGGGTAATCTTCTACTAACACACTGGCATGTTTTCAAATCTGCGACAATATAAGCAGTACGGGGTTGCATATATTGATTCAATTCCTTTTGTTTTTTGTAAATTTGCTTAGAAAAGGGGCCAGGATGCTTTATTCTTCAGATCTGCCCGTGAAGATAATTTTGCATAGTGAGAACAGATATTATTAAACTTGTCTTTAGGAGCAATAAATTTAATATTTTAACAGAATTTGCACATGATTGCGAATTATAAGTTTCTTTATATTATACACTCCGTACGAAGAACGGGTATACTACTAGTATATATATATATATCGTTTGCATAACGCTATTTCTATGGGAGGTTCGTTTTTTATTCATGCCTTGATAACCCTTGGTCCTAGAAACTCGAAACATGAACTCAATTTTAAGTGGGACTATTTTACCGTCATCCACAAAATTTCATGAATTTCAGTGCAGGCGTTCTCTAGTGATGATGAGACAAACACACACAAATACAGACAGATTTTCAATTTTATTTATATACATAGATTACGTATATAAATTATAATATCAAAAGCAAAAAATAAAAATTTACTAAATTGAATACGCCTGCCTGATTCTTACTGTAAAATTGTTGAAATTTTAAGTCATTATTGTAATTTACAAATTTATCTCAGGTTCTTATAGTACTTATTTTTAGTGCTAAAATAAATTGAAAAAGATCGTTCACATAAAGCATAAGAATTTTTACTGCTCTGCAGAGTGTAAAAGTGTATGACGTCATACACTTTTACACTCTGCTTTACACTCTGTCATACACACCGCGTAATCTATGTAAACTTTCATCCAAAAAATAAAACAATTCTCATTCAAATTATATTTTTATAGTCTAATCCGTTGATGTGTCTGTTCATCCTCTTCCAGCTGTTGATCAGTATCTCCTGACTGACGCAATAGATTTTGATCCCGATTTTATGACGATTTTATGAGTTGTATGAATTCAGCAAATATGTTCAATAATGAATTTTATCAATTATTGACAAAATGTATGAACAACAAATTATTAGTAAAAGTATTATAAAAGGATAAAACGAAAGACAAAAATCTAAATTTTTGTAAAAAGGTCACAGAATCCTTGGAATCATTCCGCGGAAGAAAATTTGAAATATCACTGATATACGCAGTATTGTGTGTGGTGATTAATATGATAATTATATCGCCGCATACGGATACTAGTTATGATCACTAATTGATTATTCGACCTGGATTGGCTACAATAGTAAATTATTATGGACGAGCGAAGCGAAATTCATTATCCATTTGCAGTCCCCTTTGACGATAAGAGCTTGCAATTTCATCCCAATAGCTCAACAGTAGAGCGTCGGCTGGCCTGTTCGAAGATCCAGGGTTCGATTCCCGATTGGGGAAGTAGGACTCTTTACAATGGCGCCTGAACAAATCAACCTTGTGGCTTAGTGCAAAGATGTTGAAGGTCTGGAAGTGATCCTAGTACGACTACTACGGATTCAGTGGACTTTAGGAGATTGAGCACCGATTTCAAGTTGAGAGGATAACGACCACGCAGGATACTAACCTGGTTAAACATAATAGTAGCAGTAGGCTAACCTGAGGTAAAAATAGCAGTAGGTGGTCAACCAGATTCTCAGTTGCCCGCCAATCTGGCATTAGAGGGTGCAGAATGAAGAGTTCCTCGATGATAAGAGCTTGCAATTTCGTCCCAGTAGCTCAACGGTAGAGCGTCGGCTGTCCAGTTTGAAGATTCAGGGTTCGATTCCCAGTTGGGACAGCAAGGCTCTTTACACATTCCTAACGAAGGTGAATCAACATTTGCCTGAATTTTGTTATCTCTTTTCCTCAAAAACTACAATAGGTAGGAAGATGAACTTTTGAATACATAAGTGAAATTGTACGCAAATTTACAGGATCACAATTTCAATTTTTAAAACGAACTATAACAGGAAGAAACGCCCATTTTTAGCCGTTCATGCTCAATACGCTTTCTAAAAATAACAAGTAAAAAAAAACCTTTTAAACAGCTAATTAATTTTAAACAGCAAAGTGTGTGCTCTTACATGCATTGTGATTGGAACGTGCTCTATATTAAATACGTATTTTCGTATTTGAATGTGTTACTTTGATTTCATTGTTTTCCTGTATTCTAATTTGTTTTACTTAATATTTAAATTCTAAAAGACTATAGACTCTTTTGTATTTGGATTCTCAAATGTTGAAATTAATTTTTTATACTACTAATTTCATAATTATTTGTTAAATGAAGTTTTAATTTGAAATCTTGTAAAGCTCGCATACTTCATATGGGCGAGTCCATTGGAAGCCCGGCTTTTTACCAGTACTTTGATACACGGTTTCAAAAATCCACTTTCGAAATCCGTGTCCTTCATTGAAATCTATCTATCGCTCATTTTAAGCATCTTATCGTCTATGATCAAAAATATATCATCTCACTTTATTTTACTTTATAAACTTCAAGGATTACTTGAATTGATGCATAAGATTAAGTATTAATGAGCCTCATTTTGGAGTAGAAAAATTTTACCACATTCATTTGAATATAAATATACCATATCGCATAAGGCGCAACCATCTATATAATAGTTGTCTAACGTGTTCATGTATTTCCAGACCCTCCAGAACCCACCCGGTGACCTAGAAAATTTAATCTTTGTACAGTTATAACATTGACCACGGGATAAATAGTAGCCAGTGGAGACGGATTTTTGATTTCCCCTCCTATGAATGGAGAATCTTTTTGAATTTCGAAAAGTGTTTCTAGACACTCCAAAAGAGTACAATATTGCGTATCACAAGCAAAAGTGGATTGCGCATGCGTCAATATTTGGGGAATGCAATCTTCTTATTTGACGAATAAGTTGGGCATTTTATTGTTGTTTTATATCGGACGATTGTTGATTTGTGATTTTGAGAGATAATTAAAATATCATTAGCAGCATTTTGTTCCTGATTTCTCTTATTGTTGTCTTGAAATGAAGTCTGTGTATCCAGAGCGATCCAGTGAGTGAGGCCTCAACGAAAGGTGTTAGCTTGCGGAATAAACATCACAAGTCGATTAGAGCAAATGGTTAGTGCGCTTTCTAAAACTATAAGGAATTCAAATTTGATAACAATTGAATTAATGTTCATATAACTATTTACTATATTATATATATAAGGATCAATAGTTATTTGTTTAACCCGGGGTGTTTTTAAGGACGTGTAAGAGGCCTATTGAGCCAAAGTATATGTATTACATATATGATTTATAAAAACTTATTTGAGAAGAAATAAACAAGTTGGAGTCAGTATATATTGAGGGGCATAGTTGGCGCTCCAGGTCTCACTCGACAAACGAATCAAAGAAAAGGGAATCCAATCAGGGGCCCCCCATGAAGAGTCAACTAGGAGAGGGGGCCGCAAGGAAGGCGTGTTTTCTCGGAGCATATAAAAGATTACATTACCTAACAAATAAGTCTGACGATATCAAAATAGAAAAAAGAAAGATAAATCATGCATAAAGCATTGATTATGAAGCACTTTCCAACTAAAATGAAATTTTATTTAAACATCTCTAAAATGCGATACATTCAGAGGTGATATTTTTTAAATTATCACAGTACTACAATCATTTATTTTACTTAAAAACTTAAAACCACTGAGGTGACAGTACTTTCTAACTCCATGCTTAAAACTTCATTGCAAAGGCAGTGCTTAAAATCGTCAACATCTCTATGTAAAATCAGTGAATATTTCATCCACATCGTCTACATTCCAGACTTCCGAGCTAAGTAATTTTGCGTTAAAAAAATTCAGCAATTCTTATAAAACTTATCTTACAGCCTGATTTGTTTACATTCTGCATACGTTAAAATTAGGCTTCGTTGTAGATATAATCAAAGTTGAATGATCATTTAAACTCAATATTGTAATTGCGTTAGCGAAAAATATAGATGCATAGAAAATACGCAAAAATAAAACGGTTTTAGTAATAATGTAACACTAAATATATTTTTAAAAGGACTTTAAAAATCACGATTTTGACACTGAGAAAAAAGATGGATGCCATATTTTATTTTAAAGTGATTCATGTGAACTCTTCATACAATATGGATGCAATTATTATTTTTAGTTTCATTTAAAAAACTACCGAACCTATTTTGATCAATTTTTTTTATATATTTTATGGAATAATTTGAATATTTCCTAAAATTTTCAAAGCAATTTTGCGAATTTTAACTTCGCTTAAAAAATGTTTGAAAACTTATGTCCCATAGGGTTCAATGTATTTAACTTTTTCAACCCCGGTTCAATCCAAAACTAATTGGATAATATTATTCATTTACATTCCCATATGTCTCACAGACCGTCTCAACAACGTACTAAAATTTCATTTTGATAAAGTCATTTTTACGGCAGTTATCGTGCGAACGGACAGACAGACAGACAGACAGTCGGAATAAACAAAGTCATAAACACTTTTCAACTGTGTTGGAAAGTGTAAAAAGAAGATGCAAGATAGTACTGGGATGGTGAATGTGGTCACATGCATGCAAAAACAGACCTTCAGATGTGTGAAAGTTAATAAGTATTAAATAGCCTTGGTGTATTACCGATAAAATGTGGACTCAGATAAAGTCGAACCCTTATGTCCAGTCCCTCAATATATCAATCAGATATAGTTTGCCCGCGCATCTTGCATGCAATCCAGGTATGTGCAATCCATATTTAAACAACAAGGTCGAGTTAAGCGTAGATAACATCTCGATAAATATTTAGTTGATCTCGCATCTCCTCCCAGGATTTTATCATAAAGAATAAATGAATTTTTATAAAGGATTATTCGTAATTATCATGATGTCGTGATGTTGTGAATCATAATTTTAATAAATATTATAAGTTTTAAAAGCTAACCATCGTATTCAATGTTTATTAGTTTACCTTGCAGATTAACTTTGATAACTCTCACAAAAAATATCAATTATTTGGCAAGTTATTGTGGTCACAAACGTTAATGTACTTACGATCTTTCCTAAATCAATTAATCAAAAATAAATATTGCATTTAACGCATAAGTAATAAAAAGGTCCCCCGTTTTCGCCACAATAACTTTTAATTAAAAAGCAGGATTTAGTAAAACTGAATTATTAACATATGCGTTATTTCCGGACCCCTTAGAGTTTGTCGCAGATCCCAAAAGTTCTGCAGACCCTACTTTGGGGATCTCTGCCATATGCAATGACAGCAATAAAACTTCCTATGCACTACAATTTTATGATCCCAGTCATATTGGTGGGTTTAACATGCAATTATTGCATAGCTCTCTAAAATTTTTCCTTTTAAATTGTTTATAATTCTGAGACCATGACCTGCACCTTGAGACTAGATCCCCGTCATATTGGCGGGTATAACATCCAGTGATTGCATAGATCTTTAAAATTTTTCCTTTAGCTTTTTATAATTCTGAGACCATGACCTGCACCTTGAGACTAGATCCTCGTCATATTGGCGGGTATAACATCCAGTGATTGCATAGATCTTTAAAATTTTTCCTTTAGCTTTTTATAATTCTGAGACCATGACCTGCACCTTGAGACTAGATCCTCGTCATATTGGCGGGTATAACATCCAGTGATTGCATAGATCTTTAAAATTTTTCCTTTAGCTTTTTATAATTCTGAGACCATGACCTGCACCTTGAGACTAGATCCTCGTCATATTGGCGGGTATAACATCCAGTGATTGCATAGATCTTTAAAATTTTTCCTTTAGCTTTTTATAATTCTGAGACCATGACCTGCACCTTGAGACTAGATCCTCGTCATATTGGCGGATACAATATTCAGTGATTGCATAGCTCTTTAAAATTTTTCCTTTAGCTTTTTATAATTCTGAGACCATGACCTGCACCTTGAGACTAGATCCTCGTCATATTGGCGGCTACAACATCCAGTGATTCCATAGCTCTTTAAAATTTTTCCTTTAGCTTTTTATAATTCTGAGACCATGCCCTGCACCTTGAGACTAGATCCTCGTCATATTGGCGGGTATAACATGCAGTGATTGCATAGATCTTTAAAATTTTTCCTTTAGCTTTTTATAATTCTGAGACCATGACCTGCACCTTGAGACTATATCCTCGTCATATTGGCGGCTACAACATCCAGTGATTGCATAGCTCTTTAAAAATTTTCCTTTAGCTTTTTATAATTCTGAGACCATGACCTGCACCTTGAGACTAGATCCTCGTCATATTGGCGGATACAATATCCAGTGATTGCATAGCTCTTTAAAATTTTTCCTTTAGCTTTTTATAATTCTGAGACCATGACCTGCACCTTGAGACTAGATCCTCGTCATATTGGCGGCTACAACATCCAGTGATTGCATAGCTCTTTAAAATTTTTCCTTTAGCTTTTTATAATTCTGAGACCATGACCTGCACCTTGAGACTAGATCCTCGTCAAATTGGCGGGTATAACATGCAGTGATTGCATAGATCTTTAAAATTTTTCCTTTAGCTTTTTATAATTCTGAGACCATGACCTGCACCTTGAGACTATAGCCTCGTCATATTGGCGGCTACAACATCCAGTGATTGCATAGATCTTTAAAAATTTTCCTTTAGCTTTTTATAATTCTGAGACCATGCCCTGCACCTTGAGACTAGATCCTCGTCATATTGGCGGGTATAACATGCAGTGATTGCATAGATCTTTAAAATTTTTCCTTTAGCTTTTTATAATTCTGAGGCCATGACCTGCACCTTGAGACTATATCCTCGTCATATTGGCGGCTACAACATCCAGTGATTGCATAGCTCTTTAAAAATTTTCCTTTAGCTTTTTATAATTCTGAAGCCATGACCTGCACCTTGAGACTAGATCCTCGTCATATTGGCGGATACAACATCCAGTGATTGCATAGCTCTTTAAAAATTTTCCTTTAGCTTTTTATAATTCTGAGACCATGACCTGCACCTTGAGACTAGATCCTCGTCATATTGGCGGGTATAACATTCAGTGATTGCATAGATCTTTAAAAATTTTCCTTTAGCTTTTTATAATTCTGAGACCATGACCTGAACCTTGAGACTAGATCCCCGTCATATTGGCGGGCATAACATCCAGTGATTGCATAGATCTTTAAAATTTTTCCTTTAGCTTTTTATAATTCTGAGACCATGACCTGCACCCTGAGACTAGATCATCCTCATATTGGCGGGTATAACATCCAGTGATTGCATAGCTCTTTAAAAATTTTCCTTTAGCTTTTTATAATTCTGAGACCATGCCCTGCACCTTGAGACTAGATCCTCGTCATATTGGCGGGTATAACATGCAGTGATTGCATAGATCTTTAAAATTTTTCCTTTAGCTTTTTATAATTCTGAGACCATGACCTGTACCTTGAGACTATATCCTCGTCATATTGGCGGCTACAACATCCAGTGATTGCATAGCTCTTTAAAAATTTTCCTTTAGCTTTTTATAATTCTGAGACCATGACCTGCACCTTGAGACTAGATCCTCGTCATATTGGCGGGTATAACATGCAGTGATTGCATAGATCTTTAAAATTTTTCCTTTAGCTTTTTATAATTCTGAGACCATGACCTGCACCTTGAGACTATATCCTCGTCATATTGGCGGCTACAACATCCAGTGATTGCATAGCTCTTTAAAAATTTTCCTTTAGCTTTTTATAATTCTGAGACCATGACCTGCACCTTGAGACTAGATCCTCGTCATATTGGCGGATACAATATTCAGTGATTGCATAGCTCTTTAAAATTTTTCCTTTAGCTTTTTATAATTCTGAGACCATGACCTGCACCTTGAGACTAGATCCTCGTCATATTGGCGGCTACAACATCCAGTGATTCCATAGCTCTTTAAAATTTTTCCTTTAGCTTTTTATAATTCTGAGACCATGCCCTGCACCTTGAGACTAGATCCTCGTCATATTGGCGGGTATAACATGTAGTGATTGCATAGATCTTTAAAATTTTTCCTTTAGGTTTTTATAATTCTGAGACCATGACCTGCACCTTGAGACTATATCCTCGTCATATTGGCGGCTACAACATCCAGTGATTGCATAGATCTTTAAAATTTTTCCTTTAGCTTTTTATAATTCTGAGACCATGACCTGCACCTTGAGACTATATCCTCGTCATATTGGCGGCTACAACATCCAGTGATTGTATAGCTCTTTAAAAATTTTCCTTTAGCTTTTTATAATTCTGAGGCCATGACCTGCACCTTGAGACTAGATCCTCGTCATATTGGCGGATACAACATCCAGTGATTGCATAGCTCTTTAAAAATTTTCCTTTAGCTTTTTATAATTCTGAGACCATGACCTGCACCTTGAGACTAGATCCTCGTCATATTGGCGGGTATAACATCCAGTAATTGCATAGATCTTTAAAATTTTTCCTTTAGCTTTTTATAATTCTGAGACCATGACCTGCACCTTGAGACTAGATCCTCGTCATATTGCCGGGTATAACATCCAGTGATTGCATAGATCTTTAAAATTTTTCCTTTAGCTTTTTATAATTCTGAGGCCATGACCTGCACCTTGAGACTAGATCCTCGTCATATTGGCGGATACAACATCCAGTGATTGCATAGCTCTTTAAAAATTTTCCTTTAGCTTTTTATAATTCTGAGACCATGACCTGCACCTTGAGACTAGATCCTCGTCATATTGGCGGGTATAACATCCAGTAATTGCATAGATCTTTAAAATTTTTCCTTTAGCTTTTTATAATTCTGAGACCATGACCTGCACCTTGAGACTAGATCCTCGTCATATTGGCGGGTATAACATCCAGTGATTGCATAGATCTTTAAAAATTTTCCTTTAGCTTTTTATAATTCTGAGACAATGACCTGCACCTTGAGACTAGATACTCGTCATATTGGCGGGTATAACATCCAGTGATTGCATAGATCTTTAAAAATTTTCCTTTAGCTTTTTATAATTCTGAGACCATGACCTGCACCTTGAGACTAGATCCTCGTCATATTGGCGGGTATAACATCCAGTGATTGCATAGATCTTTAAAATTTTTCCTTTAGCTTTTTATAATTCTGAGACCATGACCTGCACCTTGAGACTAGATCCTCGTCATATTGGCGGGTATAATATCCAGTGATTGCATAGATCTTTAAAATTTTCCTTTAGCTTTTTATAATTCTGAGATCATGACCTGCACCTTGAGACTAGATCCTCGTCATATTGGCGAGTATAACATCCAGTGATTGCATAGATCTTTAAAATTTTTCCTTTAGCTTTTTATAATTCTGAGACCATGACCTGCACCTTGAGACTAGATCCTCGTCATATTGGCGGGTATAACATCCAGTGATTGCATAGATCTTTAAAATTTTTCCTTTAGCTTTTTATAATTCTGAGACCATGACCTGCACCTTGAGACTAGATCCTCGTCATATTGGCGGGTATAACATCCAGTGATTGCATAGATCTTTAAAAATTTTTCCTTTAGCTTTTTATAATTCTGAGACCATGACCTGCACCTTGAAACTAGATCCTCGTCATATTGGCGGATACAACATCCAGTGATTGCATAGCTCTTTAAAAATTTTCCTTTAGCTTTTTATAATTCTGAGACCATGACCTGCACCTTGAGACTAGATCCTCGTCATATTGGCGGGTATAACATCCAGTGATTGCATAGATCTTTAAAATTTTTCCTTTAGCTTTTTATAATTCTGAGACCATGACCTGCACCTTGAGACTAGATCCTCGTCATATTGGCGGGTATAACATCCAGTGATTGCATAGATCTTTAAAATTTTTCCTTTAGCTTTTTATAATTCTGAGACCATGACCTGCACCTTGAGACTAGATCCTCGTCATATTGGCGGGTATAACATCCAGTGATTGCATAGATCTTTAAAATTTTTCCTTTAGCTTTTTATAATTCTGAGACCATGACCTGCACCTTGAAACTAGATCCTCGTCATATTGGCGGGTATAACATCCAGTGATTGCATAGATCTTTAAAATTTTTCCTTTAGCTTTTTATAATTCTGAGACCATGACCTGCACCTTGAGACTAGATCCTCGTCATATTGGCGGGTATAACATCCAGTGATTGCATAAATCTTTAAAATTTTTCCTTTAGCTTTTTATAATTCTGAGACCATGACCTGCACCTTGAGACTAGATCCTCGTCATATTGGCGGATACAACATCCAGTGATTGAATAGCTCTTTAAAAATTTTCCTTTAGCTTTTTATAATTCTGAGACCATGACCTGCACCTTGAGACTAGATCCTCGTCATATTGGCGGGTATAACATCCAGTGATTGCATAGATCTTTAAAATTTTTCCTTTAGCTTTTTATAATTCTGAGACCATGACCTGCACCTTGAGACTAGATCCTCGTCATATTGGCGGGTATAACATCCAGTGATTGCGTAGATCTTTAAATTTTTCCTTTAGCTTTTTATAATTCTGAGACCATGACCTGCACCTTGAGACTAGATCCTCGTCATTTTGGCGGGTATAACCTCCAGTGATTGCATAGATCTTTAAAATTTTTCCTTTAGCTTTTTATAATTCTGAGACCATGACCTGCACCTTGAGAATAGATCCTCGTCATATTGACGGGTATAACATCCAGTGATTGCATAGATCTTTAAAAATTTTCCTTTAGCTTTTTATAATTCTGAGACCATGACCTGCACCTTGAGACTAGATCCTCGTCATATTGGCGGGTATAACATCCAGTGATTGCATAGATCTTTAAAATTTTTCCTTTAGCTTTTTATAATTCTGAGACCATGACCTGCACCTTGAGACTAGATCCTCGTCATATTGGCGGGTATAACATCCAGTGATTGCATAGATCTTTAAAATTTTTCCTTTTGCTTTTTATAATTCTGAGACCATGACCTGCACCTTGAGACTAGATCCTCGTCATATTGGCGGGTATAACATCCAGTGATTGCATAGATCCTTAAAATTTTTCCTTTAGCTTTTTATAATTCTGAGACCATGACCTGCACCTTGAGACTAGATCCTCGTCATATTGGCGGGTATAACATCCAGTGATTGCATAGCTCTTTAAAAATTTTCCTTTAGCTTTTTATAATTCTAAGATCATGACCTGCACCTTGAGAGTAGAATGTCAAAGACGAAAGTAGAAAGAAAAGTAGAATGTCAGAGATGGAATAAAAGATTAGACAAAAGCGTTTCAAAAGAGAACTTTCCATTATCGAATAAATACTTATAAAGAATAAATTGAAAAAAAAATATAATAGGTACGCTTCAGCAGAACGAAGCGTAAAGCACTTATCCAACAAGTTGTCTGGAAAGATTCTCTTGGGTCATGGTCTCTTGGGTCCTTCCTGTTGGGTTAAGAAATCTGAAAAATCTTTCTCTGATTCTCTACAACGCACAATTGCTAGGTGAGGACGCAAAACTAACACTATACGTATTACTAAAGATGTTCCGAAAACCGTAAAATGATTCTTAAATATAACGTCGTTAGAATTTTACATAATATATCTTTATGTTTCTAACAAACACAAGTGCGGCGAAATTTTAATTGAAAAGATATGGTGTGTTCAACAAAGCTTTCTTCACATTTCGAAATATATCCTATAAAATTTCATTATAACTAATGAAAATCTGTATAAATAATATTGAAAATCTGTGTGTCATCATCATTATCATCATAATCACGGAAAAACGTCTGCACCTAATTTGATAAAATTTTCGGGGTAAATTTGAAATAGCCTCACTTAAAATTTAGTCCATGTTTCAAATTTCTAGGACCAGGGGTTATTGAAATATTAATTAATAAACTCACTATTAAACCTTCCAGTGAGATAGCATTATGAAGACGATATTTGTTCTGCAAAGTTCTTTGAAATTAAATAATATCATGTTGCTAAGTTACGGAATTAGACCCAATGAGTTAATATAGCAGTAAATATTTTTTGATTTAAGTAATAAAGAAATATATATAAATAAATTTTATCGGAATTGCATTTTTGATTGGATTATATTCATTACGGCCTTTGGGTTTAAAGATGACGGGGATTATTGATATTTTCAAATTCTTACGTCATCTGTTTTATTTTGGTAAAAGATTTTTCGAACTCATATATTGCAGCATGGGTATATCTCCTAATACACGGATAATATTTTAATCTACGAATATATAAGTAGTACGGATCTATCTTCGAATCCACGAAAATATAAGTAGTGCGGGTATATTTTCCAATACAATTTTAGCGCTTTTATTTTGGCATATATCGATTCCATTTCATATCTTCTGTAAATTAGTTTAGAAACGGAATCAGAACGTTTCATTTTTCAGATTTGCCTGTGAAAATAATTTTGTATGACAAGAACATAGATTCCTAAACTTTTTTAGGAGCATTATTTTAAATATTTTACTAGAATGTTTTGAATAACGTCATGAGAATTTACATATGATTGTGAATTAAGTTTATTTTTATATAGTATAATCTGTGCGAAGAACGGGTATACTGCTAGTATCTAATATGTGCATCTGTATGACTTTCCTTACAGAATCATACTTATTTATTTGTGTTCCAAAAAACTTAAAACAAGTTTTACATCACAAAATAAAATTGATAACTCATTTTATGTCTGTCTCATCATCACGAAAAAACGGCTGTACCGAATTTCATGAAATTCTGATGGGTCCACTTAGGCGTCTGTCTGTCTTCATGAACTTCTAAATGTTTCTTCCCTTTGAGCGTGACCCTATCGTTATCTGAGCCTCCAAACAAGCGAGATCCAATCTTTATTCGAATCTCGCAACAAACGGAACCTAATCGTGTTTTGAGCCTCTCTATATTAATTTAACATTCAAAATCCAATAACGTGGATCCAGCCGATGTTTGCGCTTTTATTTAAAACATTATGGAAGCTTTATAAATAAACGAAATAAAAAATAAATATGTTAATCTCAAAGGCCACAAATGAAATATATCTCTCTTTATTTCTACTCCTAATAAGCAGGCCAGAAATATTGTAACATGGTTATTATCGTTGTAAATAGATGTGTATGTTGTACTTCTGTCTGTCTTTTTCGGATCTCAGCGAGGGAGAAATCACTTTTTTTTTTCCTTTTTGTGAGAATTATTATAAAATTTCATAAAAAGACCGCCCCCCCTTCCAATATTAAAAGTTCACCGTAAATTGTGAATTAAATTCCTTTATATGTTATATATTACGTACGAAGAACGCGTATAGAGAGCGTACATGAAATGAATATTTGAAAATATATCCAATTTGCAGTTTTAAATCATTTTTACTTTCCCAACAATACATGGGAATGTATAAGGAAAGTATTGGATCGTGTCGAAAATCGCAACTCAAGTTTTCGATAGATCTACACGTTTTGGGACCTCTAGAATACGAAAAATCTATTTTTAGCGTGACGTTGTGTGTGTGTGTGTGTGTGTATGTGTGTGTGTGTGTGTGTGTTTGCGTGTGTATCTTTGTGTGTGTGTTTGCGTGTGTACCTTTGTGTATGTGTCTGTGTGTGTTTGTTTGTTTATGTGTATGTCTGTGTGCTTGTCTGTCTCTGCAATGCATCTATCCACTTTAATTCAAAAACTAATCGACCAAATTTCATAAAATTTTATATGTAAGTAATTTGTCATTTACCCTGGTGGTGATTTGATTTTAGAATGATTCGGGATTTTAAAAAAAACTGTCTTTTTTGCGAAATGGCTCTCAAAAATCGTTAAAATCTGAAACAAAATATTATATTGTAAAGTCCACTTCGACGATAAGAACTTGCAATTTCGTCCCAGTAGCTTAACGGTAGAGCGTCGGTTAGCCAATTCGGAGATCAACCGTTCGATTCCCGGTTGGGGCAACAAGGCTCTTTACAATGGCAAATCAATCCTGTAGGTTAATGCAAAGATGTCAGAAGTCTGAAAGTGACCCTAGTACGACTAGTACGGATCCATTGGACTCTGGGAGATTGAGCGTCGATTTCAAATTGAGAGGATAACTACCACGTAGGATACTAACCTAGGTAAAAATAGTAATAGAAAGAGGCTAACCTGAGGTAAAAATTGCAGGAGGTGGTCAATCAGATTGTCAGTTGCCCACCAATCTGACATAAGAGGGTGGAGAATGCAGAGTTCACTTCGACGACAAGTGTTTGCAATTTCTTCCCACTCGCTCAACGGTAGAGCATTGGCTGGCCAGTTCGAAGATCCAGGGTTCGACTCCCGGTTGGAGCAGCAAGGTTCTTTAAAATATGTGCTCAGTTGCACCAAATAAATGTTTGTTTTATACATAATTTTTGACGATGAAAAGAAAAGACACACTCCGTTACTCTATGTTAAGCCGTTCTCATGATATTTTAGTCTTTTCTCCTTTTTGCTGCGTCGCCTTTAAAAATATGTCTAGTTATCAAAATGGAAACAAGAATAACTTATAATAACTTATAATAACTTATTTACTTAAGAATAACTTATTTCGCCATCCATAACGCTTGGCGAGATTTTGGCGACGAATGTGGTGGAATGTTGCCAACTTGGCGACTTTTTGAAATGTTGCTAAATTAACGAAAAACTCGCCAAATAGATAAAAATGTCTCTAAATCAATAAAAATGAAGACTCATTGACGAAAATTCAATATTTTGGAAAGTATATAAATATCTTCTATAAAAATATTCTATATTACTTTCTTTATATAATGTATAAGGAAAGTATTGTGACGGGGTCGAAAATTCCAATTTGAATTTTCGACGGGAGTCACGTTTCAAGCATCCCTGATCACGAATCAAACATTTTTGAAGTGATGTCTGTGTGTGTGTGTGTGTGTCATTGAGTCTGTGGAGAAGATAACTGACGAACGAATGGACCGATTCGAACGAAATTTGGTACAAAAATCACAATCCATAAACACTGGAAGCCTATTGCTTTTATACGCAATCGATTGTTCAGAACACCCCTAAATATTCGAGTGAAATTATGATAAAATCGCAAAAAACCAAAACCTCTAATAAAGTTACGCAAATAGACATTTCTTATGTAATTTTTTATTAGAAAACGATTGACATAAATTTTAGAATGCTAACATGAACCGTTCTCGAGATATTGCACATCTTTCAAAAAAATTATTAAAAAGTCATATAAAATAAAAAAAAATATTTCCTATTGAGAAACATGTTCACTTTTCATATGTAATATCATACGATAAATTTTGTGAGATCATTCTCATGGATCTAGCTCGTTCCATTCATGAAAAAAGATACTTTGAGTAATACTTTTGTATTTGAACGCCAACAGTCATTTATCTGCTGTAAGAATAACTTATTTCTCCGTCCATAACGCTTGGCGAGATTTTGGCGACGAATTTGGTGGAATGTCGCCAACTTGGCACCTTTTTTAAATGTTGCTAAATTAACGATAAACTAGTCAAATGGATAAAAATAACGCTAAATCAATAAAAATGACGACTCATTGACGAAAATTCAATATTTTGGAAAGTATATAAATATTTACTATAAAAATAATCTATTTTTTTTTACTGTAAAAGTAGTAAATTCATTGCATAAGGAAAGTCATCTGCTGCCCACATCAGATTTTTTATTCCGGATTTTAAAGATTTTTGTGATCTGTATCAAAAGAAAATGGAGAATTTTTTTTTCGTTCGAAAATTTAATCAGTACTAACATTCTATATATTATTTAATATATTTAATGTAGAAAACCCAGACCGCCCAACTCACCCGAAAGTTTAGAGCAGTAGGATGAGCGGCCGAAATATATTAAATATGTAATATTTACATATTTTTTTAAAATATTAAATGTGTAATATTTTTAAAACACATACTAACTTTTATCATTATAAATATACGTAGTAAGTTTCGAGGTAATAAAATTTCGATATACATATTATTAAAAAAAACGAAATTAAATCTTCCATAGAAATAACATTATGAAGATGACGATTATGAAGAAATGGATATATTAAAAAAAATCTGATGTGGGCAACACATGACTTTCCTTATATAATGCAATGAATTTACTACTTTTACAGTTAAAAAAATCTGATGTGGGCAACACATGACTTTCCGTATATAATGTAATGAATTTACTACTTTTACAGTAAAAAAATAGGTTTTTCTTATAGTAGATACTAATATTCTTTCCAAGATATTGAATTTTCGACAATTAGTCGTCATTTTCATTGA
The DNA here is from genome assembly GCA_951213105.1 of Amaurobius ferox. Classification (NCBI taxonomy): domain Eukaryota; kingdom Metazoa; phylum Arthropoda; class Arachnida; order Araneae; family Amaurobiidae; genus Amaurobius; species Amaurobius ferox. Next base: position 17,475,059 of record OX578149.1, read on the forward strand.
TTTAGCATCATTTTTATCCATTTGGCGAGATTTTCATTAATTTGGCAACATTTCAAAAAAGTCGCCAAGTTGGCGACATTCCGCCAAATTCGTCGCCAAAATCTCGCCAAGCGTTATGCACTAAGAAATAAGTTATTCATACAGCAGATAAATGACTATTGGCGTTCAAATACAAAAGTATTATTCAAAGTATATTTTTTCATGAATGGAACGAACTAGATCCACGAGAATGATGTTACTCAATTTATCGCATGGTATTACATATGAAAAGTGAACATGTTTCTCAATAGGAATTTTTTTTTTTATGGGACTTTTTCATAATTTTTTTTAAAAATGTACAATATCTCGAGAACGGTTCGTGTTAGCGTTCTAAAATTTATGCCAATCGCTTTCTAATGAAAAATTACATAAGAAATGTCTATTTGCGTAACTTTATTAGCGGTTTTGATTTTTTGACGATTTTTTCAAAATTTCATTCGAAAATTTAGGGGGGTTCTGAACGTTCGATTACGTATAAAAACAATAGGCTTCCAGTGTTTATAATTTGTGATTTTTGTACCAAATTTGGTTCGAATCGGTCCATTCGTTCGTGAGTTATCGTCTCCACAGACTCACTGACACACACACACACACACACACACATACTTTCACACACACACACACACACACACATACACACACACAGACATCACTTCAAAAATGTTTGATTCGTGATCAGGGATGCTTGAAACGTGCTCTCCCGTCGAAAACTCGAATTCGAATTTTCGACCCCGTCACAATACTTTCCTTATACATTATGTATATAAGGAAAGTAAAAAACTGTTATTCTTATAGTATATACTTATATTCTTTCCAAGATATTGAATTTTCTTCAAGTAGTCGTCATTTTCATTGATTTAGCGCCATTTTTTTCAATTTGGCGAGATTTTTGTTAATTTAGCAACAATTTAAAATGTCGTCAAGTTGGCGACATTTCGCCAAATTCGTCACCAAAATCTAGCCAAGCGTTATGATCGGAGAAATAAGTTATTCTTGCAGCAGATAAATGACTATTGGCGTTCAAATACAAAAGTATTACTCAAAGTATCTTTTTTCATGAATGGAACGAGCTAGATCCACGAAAATGATGTCACCCAATTTATCGCATAGTATTACATATAAAAAGTGAACATGTTTCTCAATAGGAAATATTGTTTTTTTATTTTATATGACTTTTTGATAATCCGTCACAATACTTTCCTTATACATTATGTATATAATTTTTTTTAAAAATGTGCAATATCTCGAGAACGGTTCATGTTAGCGTTCTAAATATTATGTCAATCGTTTTCTAATGAAAAATTACATAAGAAATGTCTATCTGCGCAACTTTATTAGCGGTTTTTGATTTTTTGACGATTTTTTCAAAATTTCACTCGAAAATTTAGGGGGTTCTGACCATTCGATTGCGTATAAAAACAATAGGCTTCCAGTGTTTACGGATTGTGAATTTTGTTCCAAATTTCCTTCGAATCGGTCCATTCATTCGTCAGTTATCGTCTCCACAGACTCACTGACACACACACACACACACACACACACACACACACACACACACACACACTCAGACATCACTTCAAAAATGTTTGATTCGTGATCAGGGATGCTTGAAACGTGCTCTCCCGTCGAAAACTCGAATTCGAATTTTCGACCCCGTCACAATACTTTCCTTATACATTATGTATATAAGGAAAGTAATAAGATTGTTGTATTTAAAAAAAAAAATTTAAAAATTTCAAACATTTATCTTGTGATAGTACAGTTAATTCCAGATTCTGGACAAACTGCATATGAAAATGGAAGTTATATTACATGAAAATAACCAAGAGTATGCATATCGGAAGTCAGTCTATTTTATACTCACAACTTCCGATGAGCAGAAAATCCCTCTGAGGAAAGGTAATCCCTGTATAATGAGCATAAATGTTTTAAAAGTCGCTCTTTTCAAACATAATATAATTATGGCCTTAAATCATTTTACATAGTAAATGGTTAAAACTAAGAAGAATATGATACTCCAATTTTTAAGTTTAAAATATTCGTCAGAAGAACTTTTTATGACTTTGCATAATTCATGGTATTCTTCATCCCTTACAGGATTTAAAGCTAAGTGTTTGAAGAGTATCGATATTAAAAGGATCCTGCATTAATGGTGGAAAGCTGTTTTAATAATAAAATGAAGAACTCGAAAGATACTTTTAAGTAGAATATCTTGGGAACTGCATTACTAATTCGGGTGAAATGTTTTGCAGGCAATGAGGATGAGATTTGGGAATATTTCGATATTTTTTTATCTCCCTTATACCTACCTGCAGGACAACGGAAATTATTTCTTTTGAGCATGTGATACTTTGATTTGTAATTTTAAATTAGCTATATATTATTGCTTTTTTATTAAATATTATCAAACATATATAACCCATATACGTGTTTGATAATATTTAACATGTATTTTTTATGTATATCGCATAGTTACTTAAGCCTGTTAAATTGTGCAATTCAAATTTTTTTTTATGTAAATTACCTTTCACTTTCTTGTTAAATTCTCCATTTAACAAGAAAGTTTTCCATATCTTACAGGACGTAAATGCATGCAAATACCATTCAAAGGTTAATACCACATTCAGATTCAATTCGACCTTACCTATTACTTCAGTTTTATCTTTGGAGTACTTGGCAATGATAAGAAGGTGGTGATTACTTAAGTAAAAAATCTGATGTGGGCAACACATGACTTTCCTTATATAATGTAATGGATTTACTACTTTTACAGTAAAAAAAATAGGTTTTTCGTGTAGTAGATACAAATATTCTTTTCAAGATATTGAATTTTCGACAATTGGTCGTCATTGTCATTGATTTAGCGTCATTTTTATCCATTTGGCGAGATTTTCGTTAATTTGGCAACATTTCAAAAAGTCGCCAAGTTGGCGACATTCCACCACATTTGTCGCCAAAATTTCGCCAACCGTTATGAACGAAGAAATAAGTTATTCTTACAGCAGATAAATGACTATTGGCGTTCAAACACAAAAGTATTAATCAAAGTATATTTTTTCATGAATGGAACGAGCTAAATCCACGCCACGAGAATGATGTCACCCAATTTATCGCATGGTATTACATATGAAAAGTGAACATGTTTCTCAATAGGAAATATTTTTTTTTATTTTATATGACTTTTTGATAATTTTTTTTGAAAAAAGTGCAATATCTCGAGAACGGTTCATGTTAGCGTTCTAAAATTTATGCCAATCGTTTTCTAATAAAAAATTACATAAGAAATGTCTATTTGCGTAACTTTATTGGTGGTTTTGATTTTTTGACGATTTTTTCAAAATTTCATTTGAAAATTTAGGGGGGTTTTGAATATTCGATTGCGTATAAAAACAATAGGCTTCCAGTGTTTATGGATTCTGATTTTTGTACAAAATTTGGTTCAAATCGGTCTATTCGTTCGTCAGTTATCGTCTCCACAGACTCACTGACACACACACACACACACACACACACACACACAGACATCACTTCAAAAATGTTTGATTCGTGATCAGGGATGCTTGAAACGGGCTCTCCCGTCGAAAACTCGAATTCGAATTTTCGACCCCGTCACAATACTTTCCTTACACATTATGTATATAAGGAAAGTAAACATTCTAAACGATCCTTATTATATATTCAATTAGGAGGATATTAGTTACGTCCTTGAGATATGAGATTGCGGAAATAATTGATATCTTCAATTTCTAAATTAATTTGTTTTATTTTAGCAAATATTTTTCAAATTCATATATTTTCTTTTGTGTTTAATAGATTATTGAAACAGAATAACAATGATATTGGTCTTCATCTTCTACCCTTTCTACTTCATCATTTGGCGCATGTTGATCAAAATTCAAGATCTGCCTGTGAGGTTAAATTTGTAATGCAAGAACATAGATTCTCAAGATTCTTTTTAAGGGAATTAAATTTTTGTTAGAATATTTTTAGAGCACAATATAATTTATAAATCTACTAGAATTTATACATTTCTTTTTGTCACGAGCAGCGTAGATTATCTCTTCTAGTATTTAAAATAAAATAGCGGAACATCCACGGTTAAACAGATAAAAACAGTGAAATAAAAACTTTTATTTTCTTAATTTAGGAAAGTAAAGACACAAGATAAAAAGCATTTAGCACTTTCGAGCGTCGAATAGCTTCCTTCATCAGACGGCATCAAGAAGAGCACCATACATAGGAAATGTACACAGAGCCGAGTACAGACTAAAATCTGCATATTACAGTTGAATGAATGAATGGCATGAAGATACCATTCATTAATTCTCCAGGTGGCTCCAGGAGAGCCCAGCACAGCGACCAGAGTTATATTGTACTATCCCCAGGAATGAAAAAGTCCCAAAGAAAAGAGACCAGTTGCCGAAGCAAAAATCAGCAAGCACTTGACAGGAATGTCATGCAGCTCCCTGGGCTCGATCACATGTCGACCCAAGTGTTCGAACCTTTGGGCGGAGAACAAACACCTCACATTTACAGAGTATGTATGCGGCGACTTCTTCACTATAATTTAATGACACCCATAATACTTAATAGTCTTTTAAGGGTGCAGTGCCCAGTAAGGAGCCCAACAGCCCTTCTGATACCAGTTCTACTGAGCTTTAATAATTCCTTTTAACGCATACTAGGGCACTTACAGTTTAGTTCTTTTGCCTGCCTTTGGCCCTTAGTATTAAGCCAGTTCTCGCACTGAAGCTTTCTGAAGATGTCATAGATAATTCTTCTAGTCAGTTCATTAGGAACACCCAAAGCTGGCTGGGGACCAACAAAAGGTGTGCTTGAACCTTTTCTAGACAACTCATCAGCCATTTCATTACCTGGAATGCCTGAATGTCCAGACACCCAGTATGACTTAATTGTTACTAGCAATCTTACAAAGTGCAGTATAGCACTCTCAGACAAGGGTTAACGTCATAGTAGACTTCCTTAAAGCCATAAGAGCAGCCTGACTATCAGAACAGATAAACTATTTGGTTGGTCCTGTAATTTCTGTCTGAGCAAATTCTACAACACATTAGAATAGCAAAGACCTCAGCCTGAAAGACAGTAGCGTAGCTGTCAAGAGGGTAAAATAGTTTTGTACCATCATCCGGACAGCATACTCCAGCACCAGTACTAGTGCCTAGCTTAGAGCCATCAGTGTACCATACATTTCTTATTGTAGGTAGGAGTCCTCTTCCAGTTATCCCGTCAAGGGACCTGAATTTCATAAGACTTATCAAACGTATATCTGGCAAGAATGTCATCAGATGGCATATGGAAATAAGGATGATTTATAACATTACTTTTCAGATTATGCCAAGATAAATATTTTGCTTAATTTTTCCAGTGTTTCAGATATTTATGTCTGTTCATGCATATGAGAGCCTCAGCTTCAATGTGCATGTAGAGTAGGTTCAATCCAAGCAAAAGTTCAAGAGTTGCAGTAGGGGTGGTTTTCATGCATCCAGAGATCGCAGTACACACCATCCTTTGAAGCCTTATTAAATCTAATTTAGCAATTTCACATTTAATTCTAGACCAACATATAATGGAGCCATAGGTAATGATGGGGCAGTCTACTATAGAAGAAATCCAATGGATAGCCTTGGGATTCAATCCCCAGGTTTTTCCAATAGCATTTCTACATGACCAGAAAATTCTTCTGGCTTTAATTATGCAGTATTCAAAGTGTCTCTTCCAATTGAGACCCATATCAAAGTAAATTCCTAGGAATTTTACCTTCTTGGAGCAAATAAGCTTCTGGCCAAAGAAGAAAATGTCTCTAAGATTAAGAATACGTTTTCTTGTAAACGCAACAATAGCAGTCTTTTGCGGATTAACTGAGAGACCTGCATTTTTGCGCCATGACTCAACGCTCCTAAGAGCAGTGGACATCATGTCAGAGACAATATTACCAAACTTGCCTCTAGCAATGATTACAACATCATCAGCATATCCAACACAGGATACATCAGAACTAGTTATGTTCTGCAAAAGAGAGTCTATAACTAAACATCAAAAAATTGGTGAAAGAACACCTCCCTGCGGACCGCCTTCCTGAAAGCACTTAAAGGGGACACTATTATAAAAATACAAAAATATCAACAAAATCAACACTTTAAAACGTTTTTAAATAAAATCTATGGAAATTCTTAAAATGAAATTTTTAGGGTAGAGAAAACAATATGTTTTCTTAAAATAAAAGTAAAAAAGTAATTAAAAATTAAGAAATATTATATAAAAAATTATTAAAATTTGCACACACACACACACACACACATATATATATATATATATATATATATATATATATATAGTATTGTCGATAAAATTATTGTATGTTGTTCCGCAAATGATATTTTAAATTTTTACAGATAACTAGTTTGGGGTTTTAGTAATGACAACATTCATAATATATTTTTATACTAAGATTGTTTACTTATTTTAATTTTTAATAAGGCAAATAAATGTATTTTTTTATATATTACAAATATTCATAAATGGCCAGACTTTACAACTAGATAATAAGAAAAAAAATTGTATTTTCATGATTTTAAGACTGGAGTGACCGTACCATAAGAAAATATTAGGATAAACAAAAAATAATGGCGACAAGGTGAAGCAGATAAAAATACTTAAGTATAAACGTTTTCGTATAGATACTTAAATAACCTAATAAAATAGCATTTAACTATTTTTTAAATGACACCCCCCCCCCCTTCTGTATATTTTCCCATGAATAATTCTTTTATTTTTTTTTTCGGTTTTTTTTTCTTATGCGCCATGTTTCTATGTACACATTTATACAATTCCTATTGGATCTGTTTTTGATGTTTGGCTAATTGTAATATGTAAATTGTGGTTCGCAGTTGACTTTGTATGAATTTCTGTGTAATGGTGCTCTTCCTAATACCTTCTGATAAAAGGCGGTTGACGTCAAAAAGCGCTAAAGGCAATTTTATCTTGCATCTTTACGTTCTAAATTGTGAAAATAAAACTTTTATATTTCGAGTTTTTCTTTTATCTCAATGCATTGGCTTATCTTGAACAAGAAAATAATGCTGACACAGTTCTTAGCTTGCATACTTCAATACAATGATAGGAAGGCAATAAATATACCTAGCAGAAACCAGAACGAAAAACATGACGCTATTTCTTATCGCTATACAAACTTTCAAACGACAGTTTTGGTCACGTGACACGTTTTAGTAAAACATTATAATGTTTAACTTCTTATACGACCCCTCAGCAAATAAGTTTCCAATCACCAAATTGTTTCTTATTCATTTGAAGATCTTTTGTAAAAGAAAGAAAATTCCGGTTTTGCAATATGAAAATTAGGCCATGAAAAAAGTTGTTAAAATTATTGGACTTAAACCACTTTGGCCCGATCTAGTGAAACGCCCGAAAGCATAGATTTCATAGGTCTCACAAAAATTACATTTTGTTAGATAAAATGTACATACGAAAACGTACATTACCAATCTTTATCGAAAGTTTTATACAATTCTCAATTGCCCAGAGAAAACTTTAACTAATGGTATCTTGGGTAATGTTGATCGTATGACAAAAAGGAACATTTTATGTTTGACTTATTCGGCTATAAAAAATATTTTTCTGGGGAGCCTATATAAGAGGTTAAATTTTGTACTTTTATTACAAAATGTCGCATGATCAAAATTTACGGCCTACGATTACCTATTTCAATTAAATACCCTAGCTTACCTTATTATTTAAATGCCTCAGCCTAGTTATCAGCTTACCGTAATGGCCTACTTCATTAGCGTACCGTAATGGCCTTCCTTATTAGCGTACCTTAATAGCCTCCTTTTATTATTATTTTTTATACTGAAACGATGGCTGGGTCTTCGGCCAATCATTGAAGAGTTATTGAGTCGTACAATGTTTTAGAAACACCCTGTATATTTAAATGTCTGAAGTATCTAACGTATTTTTGTCTGTCTATAATCCTCCAGAAGCCCAAATTTGATCTAGAAGTCAGAATCTTTGTACATTTGCAGTATCGACTGCAGTACAGAGCCAAACTAAGCCGGGTTTTCAATTCCTCCCCCCCCCCCCCAAGAGTGGAGTGTAGCTACGGAGCGGAAGAAATGAGGGTCTCGAAACATTTTCCAGACTGTCCAGAAGCCTCCTGGTAACTTAAAAGACTGAATCTCTGCCACTTACAATACCGGTCATCACCAATTGCTACTCTAAATATTCGGGTGAGTCGGACGACCTAGGTAGTGTAAGGGTAAATAAATGTAAGTACCAACCATTGCCTTCCAAGAGGTTGGTGGCAGGGGAAAGAGTACCCCACTGGATTCTAGTAAATTGTGTGACATTATCCAGATACCTTATACCGGTAGGTCGGACGGTGTGAGCCCAAAAAGAAAAAGAAGTAAAATATCGAGCATCGGACAGAACTTAACGTAGTCGGATTTTTTATCTTCCCCCGGGACAGAGATTCTGTTTTCGTTTTTTCAAAATGTCTTTCCAGACCCTCAAGTAGCCTTTCGGTGGCTTAAAAGGATGAATATTTGCACACTTATAGTATCGACCACTGGACCGAACCTAATGGAGCCGGATTTTCAATTTTTCTCCCGAAGTAAACGAAATAAGGGAAAGAGGCAAAGACTCTCAAAAACCTTCCAAAATCCTATAATGGGGACATAAAAGGCTGAAACTCAACCACACGCAGAACCTAATAGGGCAAATTTTCAATTAAAACAACTGTTTTCGACCCAAAGCAGCATATATTATTAAACAAAATAAAATTTATTTAAGCAATTGAAGCTTAAATTTTAAAGAGTATTAGTGTCGCTATCTGTAGCAGGCTTAAATACTAGTATATGGTATAAAAATGTAATAAAATTCATATTAATTTTTAAGGAAATCTAAAGAAAGGAGTCTTTGGGAAAATGTTTCAGTTAAGGTAATTATCATCGCATGCAGATTTTAATCACGTGACTTTTTTCATAAATAATAAAAAAAAACCTTAAAAGTACACAATTTAACTTCTTATACAAGGTCCCCAGAATAAACATTTCATTCATAAAAGCATTTTCCATAGCCTAGTGATTCAAACAAAAAATATATCTATGCATGGTAAGATATATATGAACAACTAAACGTAATAGAATAAAGTGTAGGCCTTAAAAAATAACGTTAATTAAATAGCACGATTATAGTAAATAAATACAAAGATTCACACATATTGAAATTTATACACAATTGATAATTTAAAAGCTGGTAACTTACTTAAATTTTCACTTTTCAGTAAAATACAACAATCTAAGAATCCGAAAGTTGGTCTCGGTGTTTACAAACTAAACCTACTGAGGAAACTGGCGATTACTTTATGCGCACAGCGACACATCGTCTAAACAGTAACTGTTAAGTAAAGCATTAGAAAGTGGATGAGGATTATTCCATGCCACGTTTCTCTCTAAACTTTTACTTAAAAAAAAAAAGAAGCACGTCGAAATAGGTCAAGAGAATATGTCCTACAGCAACCTGCTGAAAACCTACCGGTATGATGTTAGATAATGACAAACGTACGTCCTTGCTCCGTGCGTACCGTGACCAGCTACAGAATCTTCCGCACACATTAAACTGTTAACTTTTTTTTTTCAAAACATCCGGATATTCGAAAAGACAAAGGTCAGGACTTTGTATTATATCATTTGCTCATTAGCGATTCCAATGTTTCCTTGTTTCAATTGAGGTGTCTTGTTGAAAATTGTGAAAAATAATTTTGAATTCAAGGAAAAAGGGTATGTTAGACATGCAATCTATTGTCTTTCAGATGGCTTTATTTTATCAGTCAGACCAATAAAAATGTTCAGTTATGACATATATGAAGATCTTCCTTGATCATTTCTACAGTCGGAGTTCACGTAAATGTGATTGCAGTTCCTAAAAAGATTCCCACAAAAATCAGACTCTGAACACAGAATATTAAAAAAAACCGGTTTCAAAATTAGATAATTAATAAAATACATTCAAATTTATAATTGTTACCAAAATTTAAAAACATTTTATTGTTCGTTTTATAATTATTCTAATTCAAACGCAGTCAATTTAATTTTCACGTTCCCTGCATCACATCTCTAACAATAAATTTTTACCTTCCCTACAATAAATTTTTGCTTTCCTTACAATACATGTAAAAGTTTAAAGACTGTGATGGCCTCAAACATTCATCTTTGAAATTTTGATTTTACGCGTTTTGAACATCACTGAAGATCGATTATCCTTTTGAATAATGTTTGTCTGTCTCCAATTATGTGCGCACGATTTCTCTCAAAAAGACATATGCCAAATTAACTGGTATCGGGTACAAATAATTCAATCAGTAACCATACAACGCTGATTGATTTTCATAGAAATCGGACTAGGTAAAATCCATCATCTCTTCAAACATTTAGTTTTCGAAATTTGAATAAACATAAAATTATTTTAAATGTAAAGAAACGCCTATTATTTTATTTATTATTTTACTGGAATGAATTACCCGGTCGTGCCCGGGTCCCAAATAAACGCCCTCTAGAAGCTATATCAATAGCATAATGCAAATCTTAAAGAAATGAAAAATACTTTAGAATTGCCGGATGAATTCCTTTCAAAACTATTTATAAAATCATTCTTCAAACTTTCCATTAGTGTCAAAATCTGGTCTCTGTAATAATATTGTTAACTAACTACTAAGCAACCGATTTGTGTGAAAATTTCTTAAAAGGGGGCATCAACATAAAACAACTAAATAACTAATTCAAATTTCCAAAAAATCGCCCAGGCATATCTTAAAACCTGATCTCAAGTACCACCGTCCGGAGTTACTTAGTTGTAAGTTACTTAGATTTTCAGTTATGCGACCAGAAGACGCCAGAAGTCAGACAGACAGACAGACATCCTATTTTATTAAGACTACATCAAATTTATATTTCCTCAATCTAAAATAACCGAATATCTTTACGTATTACGGTTATCTGTGACTAAATGTTACACTATCCCTACATCAAAATTCATCAGTTTGAATTCCATCGCATAAAAATAATCTTCCAAATCTAGGTATAGCTAGCAAGGAAATGGCATTTTCATTTAAGAAGTGATAAACGCCTCTTTATGTATGGTGCGATACTTTTAATAGCATGGAAAAGATATTTTTGTACCACATTTTATCATATCAAGTGAGCAAATAGATCCAATTCCTGTTTGTGTTTTTTACTGCAGCGGTGACAAGCAAAGCAAATGAAGGGTTACGAAGAGCGTAAATATATGACCTATATAAAATGAGTAATTTAGGAAGTATAAGCAAAACATACCCTGATGTTACCTTTTTACTTTTACTTATTCATAGTACTGTATAAAGTATTGTATTTTGATGTAAAAGTCCATTTTAAGACTACAAAACATGCTTGGAAAACATATCGGAAAAAAATATGCCCGTATGTGTGTGTATATGTATTCAATATTTAAGACCATCAAAGACAGGGAAACACTTAACCTCTTAAAAAAATTAAATTGCAATTTTTCCTTAAAGTTTTATTTTATTTAATAATATATGGTAAACAGTTTCAAAGTATAATAATGTCGTAAATTGTCCCTGTTATATTCTGTCCTGTGATAGAAATTAAGTATGAAAAGTTTATTCATACCTTCTAGATTTAACCATTCCATCTAGGTTCTAGTATAAAAATTATTTCTGGCTTCGTATTGCTTAAATTGTTATTTCACTGTTTATTGCTTTATTAACTGAGTAAGGAATATTTTTTTACTTTCCTTATATACATAATGTATAAGGAAAGTATTGTGACGGGGTCGAAAATTCGAATTCGAGTTTTCGACGGGAGAGCACGTTTCAAGCATCCCTGATCACGAATCAAGCACTTTTGAAGGGATGTCTGTCTATCTGTGTGTGTGTGTGTATGTGTGTGTGTGTGTGTCAATGAGTCTGTGGAGACGATAACTGACGAACGAATAGACCTATTCGACCGAAATTTGGTACAAAAAATCACAATCCGCAAACACTGAAAGCCTATTGTTTCTATATGCAATCTAATGTTCAGAACCCCCCTAAATTTTCGAGTGAAACTTTGAAAAAATCGTCAAAAAATCAGAACCGCTAATAAAGTTACGCAAATAGACATTTCTTATGTAATATTTCATTAAAAAACGATTGACATAAATTTTAGAACGCTAACATAAACCGTTCTCGAGATATTGCACATTTTTAAAAAAAATTATCAAAGAGTCATATAAAATAAAAAAAATTCATATTGAGAAATATGTTCACTTTTCATATGTAATACCCTGCAATAAATATAGTTACATTATTCTCGTGGATCTAGCTCGTTCCATTCATGAAAAAATATACTTTGAGTAATACTTCTATATTTGAACGCCAATAGTCATTATCTGCTGTAAGAATAACTTATTTCTCCGTCCATAACGCTTGGCGAGATTTTGGCGACGAATTTGATGGAATGTCGCCTACTTGGCGACATTTTTAAATGTTGCTAAATTAAAGAAAAACTCGCCAAATGGATAAAAATGACGCTAAATCAATGACGACTCATTGATGATGACGATATGGAAAATGACGTCTCATTGACGAAAATTCAATATCTTGGAAGAATATACATAACTACTATAAAAATAATCTATTTTTACTTTCCTTATATACAATAATGTATAAGAAAAGTTTTGTGACGAGGTCGAAAATTTGAATTCGAGTTTTCGACGGGAGAGCACGTTTCAAGCACCCCGGATCACGAATCGAACATTTGGTACAAAAATTACAATCCGTAAACACTGGAAGCCTATTGTTTTTATACGCAATCGAATGTTCAGACCCCCCCCCCCCTAAATTTTTGAGTGGAATTTTGAAAAAATCGTTAAAAAATCAAAACCTCTAATAAAGTTAAGCAAATAGACATGTCTTATATAATTTTTCATTAGAAAACGATTGACATAAATTTTAGAACGCTAACATGAACCGTTCTCGAGATATTGCACATTTTTCAAAAAAATTATCAAAAAGTCATATGAAATAAAAAAAAATATTTCCTATTGAGAAACATGTTCACTTTTCACATGTAATACCATGCGATAAATTTGGTGACATCATTCTCGTGGATCTAGCTCTTTCCATTCATGAAAAAATATAGAGTAATACTTCTATATTTGAACGCCAATAGTCATTATCTGCTGTAAGAATAACTTATTTCTCCGTCCATAACGCTTGGCGAGATTTTGGCGATGAATTTGGTGGAATGTTGCCAACTTGGCTATTTTTTAATGTTGCCAAATTAATGAAAATCTCTCCAAATGGTTACAAATGACGCTAATTCAATGAAAATGACGACTAATTGACAAAAACTCAATATCTTGGAAAGAATATAAATATCTACTATAAAAACAATATATTTTTTTTTACTGTAAAAGTAGTAAATTCATTGCATTGTATGAGGAAAGTCATGTGCTGCCCATATCAGATTTTTCAATTGTAGGATTATAAATTTTTAATAAATTTCTCTTTGCCATTCAATAGCTACTATGAACCTTTTTGCAAGTCGGACGGCCTGAGTAGTGTAGGTATTGCACATAAACAGGGGGGAGGAGAGATCTGGAGGGACTGGAAATACTTTTAGCCTTCCCCTCCCTTTTTTGTCCGTCCTTCAAAAGAAATTGTAAACCCGACTTCGCCATGTTCTGCCCTGTTCACGATACAATAAATTTACAAAGAGATTCCGTCTTCTAGATCCTCTGTGTGTGTGTGGAAGGGGGTGGGGGTTCGGGATCGACAGTCAGTTCATCAGAAAAAAAAAACCATATTATGCATACCCGTAGTTTTCCTTCTAAACAAATTATTATGGACGAGCAAAACGAAATCGATCCTCCCTTCCTGATGAAGCGAAACCAACATTCGACTGAATTTTGTAATCCATTTTACTCGAAAACTACAAAAAGATGACAATTTGAACACATAAGTGCAGAATCACATTTTCAATAATTGAAACGACTTGCAACACAGTGAAACTCCCATTTTTAAACTGCGCATGCTCACTACGTTCCGTACAAATAATAAGTAAACAACTTTTAAACAGCTCATCGAAACGTGTGCACTTGTATATATTGTAATGCCTGTTCCAGTATATTAAATACGTTTTTACGATTTAAATGCGTTACTTTGATGTCATTGATTTCCTGTATTCCAATTTGTTTAATTTAGTATTCAAATCCTAAAAACTTATAGGCTCTTATATATTAGAATTCTCAAATCTTGAAGTTAATTTCTTTATACTTCTAATTTTGTAATTATTTGTTAAATGAAGTTTCTATTTGAAAATTTTCACAGCTCGTATTCTTCATACGCGCAAGTCCAATCAAAGCCCTGTTTTTTGCTAGTTGGGTATTAAAGTACTTTCTAGACCCACCCTAATGAATCCTAAAAATATAACATTAAATGAAATGTAAAGCAAACATCCTGAAATGCTTAATTTTCATTTCATACGACCCCTCAACGCTTGGCCAAAATGGTACATTCGCAGATGCGGGGAAGTAATTTAAGCCATAATACTCAATGTTTCATTTCTCGGTGAATTTTACTCGTAAAATGAAATGGTCGAACTTTTTCAAAAAATTTTTAGTAATCGGAAAATTTTGGATCGAGGGACCGTATAAAAAAATTAGATTTCATGTTTTACAAGCAAATACAGACTTCTATTTTCGGGAGGGGGGCGTCCTCTATACACGGATTCCGTGAGTATAAATTAAAAAGAAGTTTGGAAGAAATTGTAATTTTGTATCTTAAAGGGTGAGGCGAGTTTTATTAAACTGGATGTTCTTGCCGTAACCAGTAACTACAATAAGTCTAATCTGGCAGGGTGCATTTTTTCATTCCTCAGGATACAGATGCTATTGAAGAAGAAGAGATTTACAGATGTTCTCGAGGTCAAAGAAAATTTGGCAAAAACGCTGAAGAGCAATGCCGAAGCAGGACTTAGAAAATTGCTTTGGCAGTGTAACAACTGTACTGTGTTTCAAGGAGAGAACTTTGAAGAGGACTAGAATGGTAAGGGGATAATTTTATTATAACTATTGTGTTTTTGGTATTGCATATACTTTTGGATATCCAAGCACACAAATTAACATATAATAACATTTCTTACTCTAGAACTCTATTATTAGAGGATTTCCTAAAGTTATGACACGCTTCCAACGGCTAAGTTAATACCAATATATATAGTTCGCCTATTGGGGACCTATCACCAATAGAACACGTCTGAGACATATTGGGACGGCAATTGCAGCTTTCTTAGAATGCCACTGAAATAACTGACCAGTTGCAACATTTGTGGCAGAATCTTCCACGGAAGATCAAATGCAACTTAATTGACTCTATGCTTCACCGAATATCGACTTGTATAGCTGTCAGAGGAGGATTTACCCATGGAGTTAGAAAAGAGGAGATAAAACTCAAATGGATGAAACGCTTGAAAATGCCATAATGCTTTGAGAATTATATCTAGATGTCGCTAGTGTTTGTAAAGTAGTTGCTATTGTTAGTTGACACTATAGAAAGGCGTACTATGTAGTATATGTATTTTTGATAATTTTTAAATTAAGGATTCCTTAATTATAAGTATAATTAACCAGTATTTTTTCATTGTTGTAGGATAGAGTACAGAATATGTGGAGATAAAAATGAATTGGAAAGTAAGATAATTTTGAATACGTAGGAATATTCTTTATTGCTTCAGTTATTCTTTGCGTTCTACTAATAATTAATTTTTACAAAATTGACAGTTTAAATAAATATTTTAGGTATTTCGCCATAGAAATGCATACAATACAGGACTACTTATTTTATCTCAGCACCACCTGAATTATTGTCTCAAACGATATTGGTGTTTTCTTAATGTGAATATTTAACTCCTTACTTTTACCTCCATGGATTTACCATTGACTATAATGTCATCATCTTGTTGCCATCATTTCTTAATAAAACGTTTTCTCTCAAATTCTAAAAATTTGCATATGTCCTTAAACGTTACATACATGCCGAGTTTTGCAGCTGTAGCTCAATTTCTTATGGGTACATATATTTATTTGCAACGGAGTGGGGTTAAAAGGATACTTCTAGCTTCATGTTTATATCCCAAGGCCGTAATTGAATCTAATGAAAAATGCAATACGGTTTATTCATAGAATTTATATTCATATGCATGTTTTAATTCTTTAAATAGGATTAGTTAAATAAAAATCACCTTCTACATAAACACATTTAAATTAATTCCGTTGCTGAACAACATGATACCATTTTCTTTAAATGATTTTTCTGAAAATATATCGTCTGCATAATGTTATTTTTATGGAATGTTTAATTCTACGTGTTTTATTAATTTATCGACAGCCCCTTGTCCCAAACCTCAAGGAATAGATGGGTTTACCTTCAGTGATGTAAAGAATAACCAAACAAAATTTGAAAATTGTGGCTTTGTATAAGGAACAAATAGACAGACTTTCCATTACATGGATATTAGATTATAGAACTAATTTTATGTTTAATAATATTTTACATGTTTATTTAAGTAATATTTTCGGAGGGAACTTAATTTCTATTGTTCGGACAAAGGTTTGCTTTAAAATATTTTCCTTGGGTTACTCTCATTAGACTGACTAATAATCTATTAAATTTTATTAATATTACGCATAATATTATATAATGCAGTTAAGTATTTCATTAAAATTATTATACTATATAATTATTTCATTACAATTATGTACCAGTTGGGGTTTTGGATTAAGATTAGATTGTTTCAAAATATGCAAACATCTCAGTGATTTTGTGTATGAATTAAAATTTTAATATGCTTTTATCTACCACAAATATTTAAAATTTGGATTGTACAAAAAATGCATGATTTTGCTTTTCTGCTCAAGCAATGTCATGAATACACATATTATATTCATACCGGAGGTTAAAGTCTTTTATGACTAGGGACTCCCCAACGTTGCACATTGGCTAAACTTAGCTAATATAAGTTTGCAGAATCTTACTAATTGGAATTAGGAAGCCGTTTTGGTTACGGAGACAACGAATTAAAATAACTAAAACGAACTATCCATATACAGGGTTGCTAACTTATCCATTTTATGAGTAAACTTAGACATAGCCAATTTGGGGATATTTAGCCACAGAGATTAGCTTTGATCTTTTGAAAACCAAAATGAGCAACATTCTTACATCTTTAAAGGTATTCTTATTTTATTATGTTTTATTTTTATATAAATATTTTATGGAATTCTCTGGAACATAGTAATAAAACTAGTAGTAATACTATGCTATAATTATATTTTCTTTTCTATGCTTAGAAAATGGATTACATTTTATGGATTATTTAATAGAATACTAATGTTAATTTATACCGCCAATAGAGGGTGAAGACAATTCTTCTAGGATTCCCTTATAATTAATGTATTAGTCAAGTCATTTTCCAGTGGCACGCAGAAAGTTGAATAATCATTAATAGCTGGGAGATTTAATGTAAAATTTATAGAAAATGTGACATTTCAAAATAATATTTAAATTAGCATCGAACTCCCACTTCAGGTAGTAATATACATGAACCGATTTCGCTCTCCCTGACTAAACCTCATAACAAATGCTAAGCACAAAACTACACTAAAAATCGGGTCCGAACATGTCAGTGTGTGTGTGGGGGGGGGGGGGTATGACTCAATTTGAAGCACTAATTCTTATCCTAAAATGTTGCGGCATTTTTTTTAAATGGAAGGCTCTTGGTATGCTCACTAAAGTTCGAAATTTTATAAATAAACATTTTTTTAATTATTTAGAGACCGTCACAAAGGTACAAAATTTAAAACACTCGTTAAAATGTTAATTAAAACGTTAATAATTGAACTAGATATTGGTCGTTTTATTTTAATGGCAGACAGAGATTTTGTCATGTACCAAAAACATTTAAAAATAAAAAATAATAATAGTAATTTATTTTAATTATTTACAGAAAACAGGACCATTATCGTACAAAATTTCGACTTCTTGCACCATATTATTATCAACTGCTACGGATATGCTGCTCCTACGATAGTGACAGTAAAATATTTTATGCCAGTCGTAATATTTTTTATTTTTATCTAAAAAAATATTTTGTTTTACCTAAAATAATGAGTTTCAAAAATAAGAAATTGATTTTTTAAACGCACAATTATTACAAATGCTATGCTTAATCATTTGATTCGGACTGTAAACAAATAAGATAGCATATTTCCCTCCCCCCTACTTTATTTTTATTTCACTAAAGTACCGATCACGAAATCGTCTGCTTACCGATAATTGATAAGCAGGTTAGCATTTTTTTTTAATTTTAATATTTCACATGTTCCGCCATATCTCTGCTCCTATTTAAGATGAAAAATTGCTTTAAATATTGTTGAATTCAATAAGAGCCGGCGGTCATTCACACTCTCGTAAGAATAGCTGCAAAAATATGGCTCTAAAATAAAAAAAAATAAAAATCTTTTACTTTGGGAAAACGTCTTGTTCTTCAATTAATGGGGAAAAAAGCCTTTAATTATCATTTGACATATTGAAAACAGCAGACGATGCTTCCGGTGTATGTTTGAGGGTATATGAGTGCCACCTATCGGAAAAGAATTCTATTATTTCAATTTCTCGGAAATTTATAAGATTGTGAGATTGAATGTGAGCTACTTTTCGACTCCCCCGTATTTCGTCCTTCCATTATTTTTTTTCCCGACCTGACCTCTAAAATCCTATTCCGCGTTGTTAGATTAAACGGTCTTCATATCTCGTTCCACCCAGACTCTGATTTATTCCTATTTCGATTTCCGTTGCTCACATTTGGGAGCGGCTGGTACAAAAGTTAATCCGATGAGGAAAGGATATGATTTTCGATACAGACTCTAATCTATATTTTTTCCTTCTGGGTCTCTCTGACGTTACAGATAACAGCGTCCATGGACCGGTTTCGTTCTTTTTGCATACTCGTTAGCAAAATCAGCCGATACCCGCAATGATAGCAAAGAAAACTTGATAACTTCTAAAATAAACTTCGTGCAAGTTGCCGCAGTAGAACTAAATTTATCGGTCTCCATAAAGATTCGAAAATCTTTTGTTTCACCTTCAATCGCCTGAATATCTAAATAAGAACACATATAACCTCTAAAAGTAAGTGCTAAGGATCAATAAGTCAAAATTGAGAAGTAGAAAACTTACCAGCCAAGGAAGAAATAAACGCAGTGCACATATGGTAGGGTGGTTAGTCTGGGGTCAAGCAAAGCTCGGTGTCCAACCACCTGCATGTGATAAGTTCTGTTAAATATTTTGGCCAGAAAAGAAGCTGAATTGCACAAAGTTTAAATTTATTCTGATTAGGTTTTTTAACAGCGAAATGCCAAAAATTCGGCTAAATACGATCTTAGAGAGTCTCAGGGGGTTCGCCACCTTTGCCAATATTTTTTACACGTTTAAAATATGAACCAACGCAACTTTATTTTCTAGCCACGTATAAATTTGAAAAAAAAAAACATTCGCCTGTTCCATTGCTGCATTATAACATAATAGATGGGCATCAAATTGCTGATTTCCGTATTAGATGTTACAACACTTCAGAATATTGCACCTTTATATAGAGAAAGATAAGAAACGGAAATAGAAATTCACGTCACATCCCACACAATGATAAGAGGCGAGCGCTTCTAATTTTATTTGTATGAATCGTCTGAGATGTGAGTGAATAAAATAAAAACATTAATATTAAGGAGGCACATATACATTCGATGCTCAAATTAAAAAGTTCCCTGAGATTAGATTTCTGAAAATTGATAAGCGCAAGATAATGCATAAAAATAATTAATTATCCCTTTTTCAAGACCTCATAACTTCATCTTCTGTGTACATATTATGTGCAACCAGCACGTCTTTTCATACTAAATAGTGGAAGTTCTATAACTTTGAACATTTTCGTTTATCTTGCTTCGCTTTCGAGATAAGCATTCTAACTTCTTCCATTCGCCGCTAGAGACGCTGCAAACTTTCTCAATCGACAGAGCATAGTGTTGCGAACATGTAATATTCCCTCACTGAAGTATTTTCTTTTGAGAACCAATCAGATGCAGAAAATACCAGTACAGGCTTTCCCATGACGTGAGACTAGGGTTTCCCAAAGGTCAAATAAGAGTTGCTATATTTGACGATTTATTGCCAATTTGGTGACTTCTCGCAGATTCGAGAAAGACCGCAAAATAACGAGTATTCTACGAGATATAAGAGAATTCCAGAAGTTTCTATAGAGAGACTATAAAAGGAGTCATCACTCCGTTGAAGAGCAGTTGACGTACTCTAGAACAGTTCCATAGAATGTTAAAGGAATACGTAAGGACTTAAGAGGAAACCATGTATATGTTGGATTCAAAATTATTCGTAATATATTTTCTTTCATAACATATAATGTCTTTCATAACTTAACAAGCCATTTTAATTTATACGGTATGTCGTTAACTTCACTTCGCCGGTTTTTCCCACAAAGGAATCGAGTCGATCTCTTACGAAATCTTGATATTGCATAAATTATACGCATACCAATTGCTGCAGCACTTTCCCGTGAAATTACGGCATTGTCCAACATACTTTAAGCGACTGTCAGGACAGCTTAAATGCCAGTTATGCATAAAAAACTGCTGTTCTGAATGTAAAGCGCGTGCGAGCGAAAACAGTGAACATACTAGTCAAACTCTACAGTCGTAGTTTCCTTATATAATAGTTGCAACATTGCTCCTTTAACTGCGTTTTTCCCGCAGCAATTTCATTCTAAATTTCGGCACCATTAAGTAAATTAGGGATTTACTAAAACTATAAGAGAGAAAGAGAGTAATTCCAGTATGTGTCTATAGGTGAGGGCAAAATTTAAGAAAATTCGATTACTAAAATATGATGTATCTATCAACATATTTTAGACAAATAAACAAAAAGCAACATTTAAACAGATCACCAAAAACTAATCCCATTTAACAAAGAATTAGAATTTTATTATAATCTTGATTATTGCTGCTACCAACTAAAATACCCATAATCATATTGTGATTTTTATTTCCATGACATTTGATATGGTTGTTTAGGACATTTGAAATAACCATATCAAATGAATTACTAAATTCCTTCGAAAGTCATTATGCACCCCAACAGGAAAGTGAACTTTATCTCTAAAAAGGCTAGTGATAAATCCTAAAAGTATTTTCATTTCATTTTCGGTTAAAATCACTTACAAAGAATCCTCTCATAATAATGATAATATGTAGAGATTGACGAATAGTGTCCTAGAATACTCATCAGAAAATACGAGAATATCTGAAATTTGAGATCTAGAATACTTTCTAGTATTTGACGAAGTTCGATTAAGTCACCAGAGGATATTCGAGAATACTCCGATTGGTAAAGCCATAGTAAACGACAGTTTTTAAAAAAAAAATGTGAAGATACTGCAGACGAAGAAATTCGAAAGTATCTAGAAAAAAGTTCGCTTCCACCTAATGCAAACATTTTCGACTGCAGGAGAAAAAAGAAGTCTCTATATCCTTTTGAAAGAATTACCTTTGAAGCATTTAATCACACTGCCTTCAACAGTTTTGTCAGAGCGACTCTAAAATACCACTGATTTGATTTGCAAAAAAATATATCTATTTACATTTTTATTACTATTTTTTTTAAATATTCATTTCTTATAAATAATATTTATTTTTTTATTATATTACAGTAAAATAAAATATATTAAATGAATGCTATAAATGAATAATTATATTGCTATTGAAGCAGTTTATTCAACATAATGGACGTACGAAGACAAAATTAAGTAATTAACCGTTCATGCAGTTTTTCCTATACCTCTGTGGTAAGTTATGTTTTGCACAAACATATACCATCGGTATTTTGATCTAGATAATTAAATCTTTTGTATCTTAAAATTTTATAGTTTAAATATATGAAGATTAAATTATAAAATAAGATATAATTTTTATTTTAATACCCTGTATTAAAATTATATAACAAATAAAAGCGAAAAAGAGGGGTTGCTAAAGTTCCTCCTTTTATTATTTGTTTGCAACTTGAAAAATGCATTTATTAAAATGCATGTAACTTAAAAGTATAAAAGAAGAAGACGACTTATACAATCGTACAAGTTACTTCTTGTATAATTGTACAAGTTATACCAAACAACAAAAATTGTGTTTGGCGCATGAAATTATTTTAATTAATTTTTCTGCCTAGACTATTTGACTTTCGATCTCGAGATATCAGAGTGCACGGATCGAAATTTAAAGTTCGAATTTCGTTATAACCTAACCCATAATTAGTTTAAGTAATACATAAAATTTTATTCGAATCGGTTAAATTCTACTATGTCAACAAAACTTTCGCAAACAATCGGATATGTATCAGCGTTAAGGAAGCTACGCTCGCTTCAAATCTTTAGCTCTTATTCGCAGAAATTCACTCAATTACGTTTTTAAAAGACTGTAATTTAATCGAGCTGTTTTGACCCCATTTTTTGGAACGCAATTATTTTCAGAGCTTCCGCCATTTTCTTCGTTTTTAGAACTAATTACAAAGTCTTTAAGAATACTTTTTAGCAAAAAATCAAAGTCTCAAGTTACTTTTATCATTATAACAAAATCAATACTTTCAATTTATCTACCATTAAAAACCAGAAATCACTGAAAAGAAAAAAAATCATATACTCAGATAAATTTATATAAATAAAATTAAAATTATTTGTAGAATTTTATCATCCGAATTTTATCTCAGAATGGTACGAAAACTCGCGACTACTCAAGTGTTTCCTCACCGAAATGTTTGTTTAACAAAAAAAAATCTGGAAGAAACTTTTATTTCGTTTTTATTAAGAGTGACCACAAAGAAGATAAACCTGATGTGCCCAATACTTCAGTATTGGGCTACTATTGTACATACTATAAAATCTGATAAAATAAAATATAATATATTTGGTCGTATGAAATTTGATATATATATATATAGAGTTACCTACATAATAGTATAACTATATATATATGTATATATATATATATATATATATATATATATATATATATATATATATATATATATATATATATAATTGCAAATCCAATGGTAGAATGTACGTAGTAACTCATAATACACTATCTTAAAATTTGCCTACAAAATACAATGAAATAAAGGAAATTCAACCATAAAGAGGAAATTATAAAACGTAATGCAGGTCATAAAGACAAAGATAATCAACAAATTTCAAAGGTGAGGAGTAAAAATAGGAAAACAAAAAAATCAAGCAAAAAAGCTTGCACGTGGAAGAGCTCTAGGCTTAAGAATAGTTCATTTCGAAAAAATTATTTTTCAAGTCCATATATCCCTTCGAAATGAACACAAAATGCTTGTTTCTGAAACACAAGATAGATTTTATATGGACAACAAGCATAAAGATTGGGAAAAAAATATAGTAAATATAAATACCTTAAAATGCAACTCTTAAAGTTAAATTCACCTCTTAAAGTTCAAGCACCTCTTAAAGTTGACGAGCAAAATATGACTAGACCAATGTTGCCATACGCAGAAATGAAAAGAAGTGATCTGCTGTTGCCAAAAAGAGTAATAAAAACCGTACTGCGTAAAGGCAATAAAAAGAGGTATTCTACAGTTAAAGCTACAAAAGTAGAAGATGAAAATATATTATAATGTAAATTCAAGAGAATGTGGAAGTAGGGCTACAATAAGATATTAAGGAGAGATTATGAGAATTTTAGGCTAATCGAAACTTATTAACTATTCCATCTACTAAATATGTTGGATATTCATAAAATTTACTGGCAATTTTGAGGTTATTAATGTGCAAAGCATGAAATTTTTTATCTGATAATCTATAAATTCTAAAAAGTTGATTAAGTATAATATTTCTAAACAATTGAATCGAGTTGCAGAAATTAAATGATAATAATTTATTAATATTAAATTTGAAATTATCTTTTTTGTCATATGAATTAGTAACTATCCCATTAGTAGGTTCTATAATTATATTTAAATCTAAATAATTAATATTTTTACTAATAGAAGTTTCATTAGGTATTAATTCCAAATTATCCGGATAGAAATATATATATATATATATATATAATAGTACAACTATATTATGCAGGGTGTCCCAAAAAGATTGAAACGCGTTTTAATTCTTTACCTCTTGGAGATAAGTGGGCAATGTAAATTGCAAAAATGTTGAAAGTAAAGTAGGAAATAAGGCTACGGTAATGAAATAGTCCTCTCATTTAATTTTCAAAAAGTTGCACTTTTTAAATTTTTATGCGACCCTCTTAGACAAGTTAGGTCAATCAGAATTTATTTTTAATACAACAAGATCATTAAAAAAACCCGCATATCTCTATCTTTAAAATCAACTGAATTATGATAACGAAAAAAATCTGATGTATGCCACTTTTCCGTACCATATGAAAGGCTGTTTCATCAGTGAAAATAGGGATCATAAACAAATTGACGATGGAAATTGTTTAGATCAAAAATGCGTCAATATGTGTCAAAATTTTTTATCACAAATGCATCTAAATAAAACATTACACAGACAGAGATCATATATAAAGCAGTTGTATTCACTACGCTGTTGGGTATCCTATGTATTATCATCCAGTTTTATATTTTTAGTGATATGTCACAAATTTACATTTCTAATTTGGTATAGGGTCCCCATTCACAATGTTCAATTTTCAATTAAGTATAACTCGCTCAATTTTAAAGATACAGATATTCAGGTTTTTTTTAATGATCTTGTTGCATTAAAAATAAAAATGTTCTGATTGACCCAATTTATCTAAGGGGGCCGTATAAAAATTTAAAAAGTGTCACTTTTTGAAAATGAATGGGAGGACTATTTCATTAACGTAGTCCTATTTCCTACCTTACTTTCAACATTTTTGCAATTTGCATTGCCCACTTATCACAGGTAAAGAATAAAAGCTTGTTTCAATCTTTTTGGGACACCCTGTATAAATAGCCCTTACGTGTACATATCTTTGTAAAGTTATTGGGGTACTTAAGGACTTTCTTAGAAACTCTGTTTATGATATTAATTGTTCTGAGTGACTAGACTGCCTCTTTCTTGGCGGACAATATACAGCCATCCCTACTTTTATTGATAGCTAAAAGCAGCTCTGCAAAAAACAGCAAAGTGTTTTGTTTCGTTTTTTCTTGGCCGCGTTTTTTAAGATACAGATATGCGGTTTTTTTTAATGACCTTGTTGCAATAAAAATAAAAATTTTCTGATTGACGAAATTTGTCTAGGGGGGTCGTATAAAAATTTAAAAAGTGTCACTTTTTGAAAATTAATGGGAGGACTATTTCATTAACGTTGTCTTATTTCCTACCTTACTTTCAACATTTTTGCAATTTACATTGCCCACTTATCTCCAACAGGTAAAGAATTAAAGCGCGTTTCAATCTTTTTGGGACACCCTGTATGTATATAGTTATATTATTATACATACTATTATATATATATATAATATTGGGCTACTATTATATGCTACTACTGTATATATATATATATACACAGCTGCATTTCTCACAAAATAAAAACTGGAAAATATAAAAAACATCTTAATCCTACCTGTACTTTTCTTTTCTCCTCGGAACACGTTTAACAAGTAAGCACAGATGCAATTCTTGATCGCGAAATTCAGGTATCCTTCTGAAACGCGACGGACAACTTCTGCACAAGAGATAAATTGAAGAAAGACTTTCCGATCTAAAGTAGAAGTATAGACCACTCAGAATGTTCTTTCGTTGAATATGAGGCGGGGGAATGTGGGGAGAGAGCTGCAGGAAGACATCAGTTATCTGGCTTCTTAGCTCACAGATTGGAGAACTTTATCATCCGAATTTTATCTCAGAATGGTTTGAAAACTCGCCGCTGCTCGAGTATTTCCCCACAGAATTGTTTGTTTAACAATAGAAATCATGAAAAGATTTTATTTTTCTTTTATTAGGCGTGACCACAAAGAAGATAAACATGGTGTGCCTATTGCATATCCTTTTATGCACCCTAACAGCGTCGTAACTGAAATAATATTGTAAATAACCATATCCCATCCAAAGATTTCTTTTTTTTTCTTACGTGCAGTCGAAAAGAATGCGTGCATTACGAAACTGCAATTTCTGCAGTGTTGTTGTTGTTGAGACCCAGACCGTCCGACCTACCAGGAAGGTGTAAGGTAACTTGTATGGACGGCCGGGAAGTGCCACCCAATTTAGACCGGAACCCAGTGGGGGAGGCATCCACAGGAACCGTACCCTCCTTCCCCTACCACCAACCTCTCGGAAGGACTTACGGACCCACATGTTTAACGTGATCGTACTCCGCATGAACACGGCGGCATTTGTGGTAGCGCGCAAACCACGGGGATACCGCACCCGAGATGGCCAACAGCACGCGGTGTTCCGAGGTGGTCACCCACCAAGTACTAACCGCGCCCGATGCTGCTTGACTTCGGTGATCTAACGAGAACCGGTGTTTTCAGCACGGCACGGCCGTTGGCCTTAATTTCTGCAGTGTGGAAAAACGGCATTTTATTAAATATTTTTCAGCGTTCAATAAATATAATACGCTTTTTTGTGCAAAGGATAAAGAACATGAGCAACGTATATAAACTCAAATAACACAATTATGCAGCATACAGGTGTTTCAAGGATACGCTGGATCCCTTTTCTCAGTTCAAAAAGACCAACAAACTCGATGTCCGAAAGAAGAATGGACGCAAATAAAAGAAACAGAGGGGATTATATACCCAAGACCTGGATTAAGAACTAGCTTGAGAGAGCCAATCAGAAAACAGAATAAACAACAGTTCGGCCAATCCAACACGAGAGTAGCACGCAAGATTGGTGTAACCGAAAACACAACAAGAATATACAAAATGAATTGTGTTTGGGGGCATGCCAATCTTGTGTGCTGCTTCTTTTTTCGGATTGGTTGGACTGTTCTTAAATATGCTTTCTAAATTGCCCTCTCATGTGGGCTCTTATTCCAGGTCTTAGATATATAATCCCCTCTGTTTCTTCTATTTACATCCATTCCTGTTTTAGACTTCGGGTTTGTTGGTTCTCTTGCTCTAACGAAGGGAATCCAGCGTATCCTCAAAACAGCTGTATGCTGCATTATTGTGTTATTTGTGCTTATATACGTTGCTCAAGTTCCTTATTTTTCAGTGTCACTGTTGAAGTTTGTACTAATGGCACCGTTTACACTAATGGCCGTAAATGTTTTTTTTTTTAATTTTGAATAGTCTGGACTGAAAAACTTTTATTATGGACGAGCGAAACGAATTCCTTCCATTCTCCATTCCTACATTTTAAAGAAATATGGATAAAAATACTGAAAAAACTGGGCTTACTGCCACTAGAATGACACTTTTAAACTAAATTTCCAGTTGCACACTTAAAAAAAAAAGAATCTGATGTGGGCAACATATGACTTTCCATATATAATGCAATGGATTTACTACTCTTACAGTAAAAAAATAGGTTATTCTTATAGTAGATACTTATATTCTTGCCAAGATATTGAATTTGCGTCAATTAGTCGTCATTTTCATTGATTTAACGTCATTTTTATCCATTTGGCGAGATTTTCGTTAATTTGGCAACATTTAAAACATCGCCAAGTGGGCGACATTTCGCCAAAATCATCGCCAAAATCTCGCCAAGCGTTATGGACGGAGAAATAAGTTATTCTTATAGCAGATAAATAACTATTGGAGTACACATGCAAAAGTATTATTTTATTCAAAGTATATTTTCTCATAAATGGAAAGAGCTAGATCCAAGAGAATGATCTCACCCAATTTATCGCATGATATTACATATGAAAAGTGAACATGTTTTTCAGAAGTTAATATATTTTTTTTAATTTATGGGATTTTTTGATAAATTTATTTTAAAAATGTACAATATCTCGAGAACGGTTCATGCTGGCGTTCTAAAGTTTATGTCAATCGTTTTCTAAAGAAAATTACATAAGAAATGTTTATTTGCGTAACTTTTTTAAAGGTTTTGATTTTTTGATGATTTTTTCAAAATTTCACTCGAAAATATAGGGGGTTATGAACATTCAATTATGTTTAAAAACAATAGACTTCCATTATTCATGGATTGTCATTTTTGCACCAAATTTCATTCGAATCGCTCCATTCATGCGTGAGATATCGTCTCCGCAGACTCACTGACACACACACACAGACATCACCCCAAAAATGTTCGATTCGTGATCAGGGATGCTTGAAACGTGCTCTCCCGTCGAAAACTCGAATTCGAATTTTCGACCTCGTCATAATACTTTCCTTATACATTATACTATGCATATAAGGAAAGTGATAACTATAGCTATATGAATGTGTTATATTATTCATTTATATGAGAATTACACGGAATAATGGGTATATATACTCAACTCTAGTGGTGTCCTCCCCTATGAGCAGACCTGGGACTAATTGCCTAGTGGAGATTAAAAAATTTCCCTATTTTTACTGCCAGGTTATGAATGCTAATAGCTATATGAATGTGTTATATTATTCATTCTGGGACTAATTTCTAGTATATTATTCTATTACTAATATTATTCTGGGACTAATTGCTAGTAAAGATTCACAAATTTTCCTATTTTTACTGTCAGGTTATCCTTGCAATATGGAAGTATAAATTTCATATTTATATGTACATTATCAAAGCTATTAATATATTTTCCATTTCTTAGCTACAAAGAAAACCATCCCATCTTCAAATTGAAAATTCTCATCTCGAGGAATTTGAAAAACATGCAATAGAATATTACAGGTTACAGGTAATAAATTATTTTTCAAGACTTTTCTGTAGCATTTTTCATTTATTCTTCAATCAATTACGTGATTTTATTATTGAATATCAGAACATAGAAGTACAGTGAGCAAAGTAAAAATCTGAACATGCCACTATCTATTCATGTCGGAAAGTTTTCCCGCTATATTCTTCTGGAAAATTTTTCACTTTTTCCCCCCTCCCTAATTTATTTGAAAATGAAATGTAATATTCTTTCCACACTGCTTTTTGAAAAGTATGTAACTTTAAGAATTCTTTGATTATTTAGTTTTCTATTTTTAAGTATGACGAGGGATAATCGATAATCCTTTATTTTGAAGAAAAATGGTAGACAGGAACTAGAAGGGTATAATAAAGCAGCAAGTAATATTTTTAGAAGCTTATTCTTTCAGCATTAAATTCTGCAAAATTAATGCAAATATAATAAATATGGAATATTTTCACAAGTGATTCAGCTAAAGGAAAATTAACAACATTAAATATATGCTTAATTCAATGTCCACCAAATTGTTTATTTTATCTTATGGTACTTAAAGCTAACAATTTATTTAGTAGTTGGATAATAGCCATCCAAGAAAGTGATAGATTCAAGACTCATTTTGGGTGAAAATTTATGTACTATAGGGTATAAATAGAAGTATTTCAAATTTCCCTAATTCAATTATCAGCAGCAGGGTGGACTGATTAAAACCCCATTGGTCTAAATCATGTTTTAT
Source organism: Amaurobius ferox (assembly GCA_951213105.1). Lineage (NCBI taxonomy): Eukaryota > Metazoa > Arthropoda > Arachnida > Araneae > Amaurobiidae > Amaurobius > Amaurobius ferox. The sequence goes on from OX578149.1 coordinate 17,504,814, forward strand.
TTTTATTTAAAACATTTCTTTTACAAAAAAAACCACCCTTTTATTTTTCCAACCATGGTCAGTGGAAATTTTTTAAACATTGAATACTTAATTATTTATTTTTAATATATAAAGTAGTTTTTATTTTATTTTTTTATTATATTTCTATATCACAATAAATAAAACTGCTGCTAGGGAGAATAAAACGTCCTAATCCTTCCTTAAAGAAAAATAACATATCAAGTTATATATCATAGCTGCCAAATGTTCCGATTTACCCGGCGTTTCTCCGTTTTTCATAGCTTGCTCCGGAAATCCAATTTTCTCGAAAAAAATCCGATTTTTCAAAGGAAATAATTCTTTTTAAATATAAGTACATATTTCCCCTATTTTCTAAATTCCCGCAAACCATGCTTTTGTGAAGAGAAAGGACCCCACACACTCTCCCAACGCATTGAACTTTTTGGAGACTCCCGGTTTTTCTCTATATCTCCTAGGTAAGTCGCTCAATTTCCCAGTTTTCACTCAACTGCCCTTATTTCCCCCCCTTTTAGGCAGAAATAACGCGAATGCAAGTCGTGACTTTCAGTTGTCTTTTGTGTGTCAATTTTCTGCTACCTCAGTGAAGGAAGGAATGAATCGCTAGTGACGTTTGTATTAGTATCTACAGGTTACAAAAGTCAAAAAATCGGAAATAGATCACGGATGTTCCGGAAATGTCACGAAATGAGAAACGAAGTTACAAATTTTGTTTTTTTTCTCGTTCTTTTATCTAAAAATCCGTTTCCTATCTATTTAAAGATTCGATTATTCCCGCTACGTCACTGAGAGAAATGACCAATGATTATCTAATTAGTGTGGGAGAAACTCATTTGCATCGACTAAAATTTTATTAAATTATTTTGTTTTATATGAAAACTATTTTTCAAACATATTATTAATGAAATTATTGCAGCAGTTGCGTTAAAAACGGCATTTGTGCGCGATCCTCCTTATATTTCGTTTAATTGTGAAAATAATTTCCACTTTTGCAATCTGTCTGCATCGTCAAAATTTTTTATAATTATTTCGTATTTAATTTTATACAGAAAAACTATTGTTCAAACGCATTATTTACGAAATGAAAGGCTATTTTGCAGTAGTATAGCGAAAAACGGCATTTGTGCACGATCCTCCTTATATTTCGTTTAATTGTGAAAATAATTTCCACTTTTACAATCTGTCTGCATCGTCAAAATTTTTATAATTATTTCATATTTAATTTTATACCGAAAAACTATTGTTCAAACGCATTATTTACGAAATGAAAGGCTATTTTGCAGTAGTATAGCGAAAAACGGCATTTGTGCACGATCCTCCTTATATTTCGTTTAATTGTGAAAATAATTTCCACTTTTACAATCTGTCTGCATCGTCAAAATTTTTATAATTATTTCGTATTTAATTTTATACAGAAAAACTATTGTTCAAACGCATTATTTACGAAATGAAAGGCTATTTTGCAACAGTTTCGCGAAAAACGGCATTTGTGTGTTTCTCCGTATATTTCGTTTAAGTGTGAAAATAATTTCCACTTTTGCAATCCGTCTGCATCGTCAAAATTTTTTATAATTATTTCGTATTTAATTTTATACAGAAAAACTATTGTTCAAACGCATTATTTACGAAATGAAAGGCTATTTTGCAGTAGGAAAGCAAAAAACGACATTTGTGCGCGATCCTCCTTATATTTCGTTTTATTGTGAAACTATTTTTCAACTTTTGAAACCTATTTGCATCGTCAAAATTTTTTATAATTATTTTGTATTTTATGCAGAAAAACTATTGCTATTAATGAAATGAAAGGCTATTTTGCAACAGTTTCGCGAAAAACGGCATTTGTGTGTTTCTCCGTATATTTCGTTTAATTGTGAAAATAATTTCCACTTTTGCAATCCGTCTGCATCGTCAAAATTTTTTATAATTATATCGTATTTAATTTTATACAGAAAAACTATTGTTCAAACGCATTATTTACGAAATGAAAGGCTATTTTGCAGTAGTATAGCGAAAAACGGCATTTGTGCACGATCCTCCTTATATTTCGTTTAATTGTGAAAATAATTTCCACTTTTACAATCTGTCTGCATCGTCAAAATTTTTATAATTATTTCGTATTTAGTTTTATACAGAAAAACTATTGTTCAAACGCATTATTTACGAAATGAAAGGCTATTTTGCAGTAGTATAGCGAAAAACGACATTTGTGCGCGATCCTCCTTATATTTCGTTTTATTGTGAAACTATTTTTCAACTTTTGAAACCTATTTGCATCGTCAAAATTTTTTATAATTATTTTGTATTTTATGCAGAAAAACTATTGCTATTAATGAAATGAAAGACTATTTTGCAACAGTTTCGCGAAAAACGGTATTTGTGTGTTTCTCCGTATATTTCGTTTAATTGTGAAAATAATTTCCACTTTTGCATACCGTCTGCATCGTCAAAATTTTTTATAATTATATCGTATTTAATTTTATACAGAAAAACTATTGTACAAACGCATTATTTTCGAAATGAAAGGCTATTTTGCAGTAGTATAGCGAAAAACGACATTTGTGCGCGATCCTCCTTATATTTCGTTTTATTGTGATACTATTTTTCAACTTTTGAAACCTATTTGCATCGTCAAAATTTTTTATAATTATTTTGTATTTTATGCAGAAAAACTATTGCTATTAATGAAATGAAAGGCTATTTTGCAACAGTTTCGCGAAAAACGGCATTTGTGTGTTTCTCCGTATATTTCGTTTAAGTGTGAAAATAATTTCCACTTTTGCAATCCGTCTGCATCGTCAAAATTTTTTATAATTATTTCGTATTTAATTTTATACAGAAAAACTATTGTTCAAACGCATTATTTACGAAATGAAAGGCTATTTTGCAATAGGAAAGCAAAAAACGACATTTGTGCGCGATCCTCCTTATATTTCGTTTTATTGTGAAACTATTTTTCAACTTTTGAAACCTATTTGCATCGTCAAAATTTTTTATAATTATTTTGTATTTTATGCAGAAAAACTATTGCTATTAATGAAATGAAAGGCTATTTTGCAACAGATTCGCGAAAAACGGCATTTGTGTGTTTCTCCGTATATTTCGTTTAATTGTGAAAATAATTTCCACTTTTGCAATCCGTCTGCATCGTCAAAATTTTTTATAATTATATCGTATTTAATTTTATACAGAAAAACTATTGTTCAAACGCATTATTTACGAAATGAAAGGCTATTTTGCAGTAGTATAGCGAAAAACGGCATTTGTGCACGATCCTCCTTATATTTCATTTAATTGTGAAAATAATTTCCACTTTTACAATCTGTCTGCATCGTCAAAATTTTTATAATTATTTCGTATTTAATTTTATACAGAAAAACTATTGTTCAAACGCATTATTTACGAAATGAAAGGCTATTTTGCAGTAGTATAGCGAAAAACGACATTTGTGCGCGATCCTCCTTATATTTCGTTTTATTGTGAAACTATTTTTCAACTTTTGAAACCTATTTGCATCGTCAAAATTTTTTATAATTATTTTGTATTTTATGCAGAAAAACTATTGCTATTAATGAAATGAAAGGCTATTTTGCAACAGTTTCGCGAAAAACGGCATTTGTGTGTTTCTCCGTATATTTCGTTTAATTGTGAAAATAATTTCCACTTTTGCAATCCGTCTGCATCGTCAAAATTTTTTATAATTATTTCGTATTTAATTTTATACAGAAAAACTATTGTTCAAACGCATTATTTACGAAATGAAAGGCTATTTTGCAGTAGTATAGCGAAAAACGACATTTGTGCGCGATCCTCCTTATATTTCGTTTTATTGTGAAACTATTTTTCAACTTTTGAAACCTATTTGCATCGTCAAAATTTTTTATAATTATTTTGTATTTTATGCAGAAAAACTATTGTTATTAATGAAATGAAAGGCTATTTTGCAACAGTTTCGCGAAAAACGGCATTTGTGTATTTCTCCGTATATTTCGTTTAATTGTGAAAATAATTTCCACTTTTGCAATCCGTCTGCATCGTCAAAATTTTTTATAATTATTTCGTATTTAATTTTATACAGAAAAACTATTGTTCAAACGCATTATTTACGAAATGAAAGGCTATTTTGCAGTAGTATAGCGAAAAACGACATTTGTGCGCGATCCTCCTTATATTTCGTTTTATTGTGAAACTATTTTTCAACTTTTGCAACCTATTTGCATCGTCAAAATTTTTTATAATTATTTTGTATTTTATGCAGAAAAACTATTGTTATTAATGAAATGAAAGGCTATTTTGCAACAGTTTCGCGAAAAACGGCATTTGTGTATTTCTCCGTATATTTCGTTTAATTGTGAAAATAATTTCCAATTTTGCAATCTGTCTGCATCGTCTAAAAGTTTTGTAATTATTTCATGTTTTATACAGAAAAACTATTTTTCAAACTTATTATTAATAAAATGAAGGACTATTTTCTGAATAACAATATTAAAACACTAATTTGGGTTCTTAAGAAATACAACCACTTCAAAAGCATAAATTAGAATTTGATGCATTTGTATTTACATTTACATATTTTTAGAATTTTAATTAAAAATGAACATGTGTTTCATCATTTAGTTTAAATGAAAATAGCATAATAATGTTAGTTTAAATGATTTTTGAGAATAATAAAAATTAAGAATGTATAGGTTCAGAATTATTAGAGCATGCTGAGAAAAGCTAAATCTGCTGCAATGAATTTTAGTACTTAATAAAAATTATTTGATAAAATTATTCCATTTCATTGTTGAGAATATGTTAAATAAGCACAATATATGCGAGCATTAGTTACTGTACAATTTAAGATTTAAGTGCATTAATGAGACCTGTTAGTGCGGTCAAAAATCTTAATATTTTTTCCCTCGTGAAATGTGTTTCCATTTTTCTTTCTAGTAGGTTGGCAGCTATGTTATTTTGAAATTATCTAAAGGTAGTGAATTTGAATATGCTTTTTGCTCAATCTGTGAAATGGACTTCAAAATTTCACAGTGGAAGTGGAGATATTATTGCCCAAGCCAACACCAAAAGGCATGTGGAAAAAAAAATTCAATTAAAGGAAATGCAGATATCAAATACAGTTTCTATTTTATTGAAAATGAAAGTTTCACAATAAAAAATTCACAATCTGTATTTGATGTAAAATAGGATGGCCCCTTAAATCACGAAAATCATGATGAAATCACAATTGGTTCACAAACTGCAGAATGTGTGAAAGATTTGTCTACAAACGAAATTGAGAAATTTTTCACCTATGTAAAAAAATAGTTTTGTAGTTTCCCTACAAGTTCAGAATTACTACAGCATGCTGAAGTTGCTGATGTATCTAAAAAAGCTGTGTTAAATTTTTATCACTTAAGTATTTCATTGATTCTTTTCCTTGCTTGTTGTTAAAGAAAGAAACAGAATATTTTTTTATGCTGTTGACAAACTAGAATCAGAATTTTTACATTATCAATTGATTCCGGCCGCCCATTTCGCTGCTCCATGTCTTCGGACGAGTCGGTCGGCCTGGGCATTCGACATTATCAATTGGTTGGGCCGCGGTAGCCCAGTGGTTAGCGCGCGGGAATTGCACTCTGTAGGCCCGAGTTCGGTTCCCTCCGCTGCCAAAACTGTCGCCGTGTTCACGCGGAGTACGATCACATTAAACATGTGGGTCCGTAAGTCCTTCCGAGAGGTTGGTGGTAGGGGAAGGAGGGTACGGTCCCTGTGGGATGCCTACCCCACTGGGTTCCGGTCTGAATTAGGTGGCTCTTCCCGGCCGTCCAAACAGTTGCTTTACACCTTTCTGGTAGGTCGGGCGGTCTGGGTCTCAACAACAACAACATTATCAATTGGCTTCAGTTCCAGAAAATGTATTGTCTGCAGAACGAGCTGATGACCAATGAGTTAGGTTTTCAAAAGAAACGGGACCCTATGGTAAATCCTTATATACCCATCTATGTTTGACTATGTTGGGAATCTTAAGGGGACTCGGTACCCTTTGAAATTTTTTTTGTTCAAGCACTATACAATACCCTTTTTGCATATTATTAAATGATTTTATTAAGAAAAATTATTTCACCAAGAAAAAAGACAATTCTACTGATACAATTTGAAACATTTTATTTACTTTTTTAAATATAAATACATTTTAAAACCTATCTTTTCCTACAATTTCTAACTTTTTGCAACAATTTTTTTCATAATGTTCTTTGAAGTGTCCTCTATAACTTTAAGGATCGGATTTCTAAAAAGTTAATTCGTTTGGGAGAAAAAAAATAAAATGTTGATACATATGTAAAAATTCAACAAAAGATTGAGTTTTTTGTGCGTATCTATTTTTTAAAAAAAAACTTTTGATTTTATTGCAAATCCGATCCTTAGTTTCATAAAATGCACTATAATGAACATCCAGAAAAAAAAATCAAGTCAATTGAGAAATATATATTTAAGTTTTAGCATTTTGAACATATTGATATACTGAAAAAACACAAACTGAGAAAAAGCACTTTAAAGATTTTAACTTTGAAAATATATTCCAAATCCACTTTAAATTACTTTAAATGTTATTTTAAATTATTTATTACACACTTACCTTTAAAACTGTAGCTGTTTCATTGAATTTAACTATATTTATTTTATATAGGTGACCATTAGCCGAAACCTTAGCTGACACACATTGAAAAAAAAATTGAGAAAAAATATAAATAAAAATTGATTTTGCCAAATTCATTATTATTTTTACACCATGAAATACATTTGACTCATTTCATTAGGAAATAGCTTAACTATAAATATGATGATGTCTATATTATAAAAGAAATACAATATTTGAAAATATATTCATATCATAAAAACATACAATATTTCGTAACTTTATGCATATCATTTCTGCATAACCACCATTATTTATTAACTTTCTTTTAAAAATACCCTGCACTGTATGTTATACCTTCCTTCCTTTTAGCTAATATGTCGCTTTTTAAAATTGCCTTTTTAACCAATTTACGTGCAAGTTGATATTTTACACTTCGTCGCCTTTGTAGAAAAAATTTTTTTTTCGAGAATCGAGCACAACACCGAGAATCATGGAGCACTTTCCTAAAGGTACACCTAAGGCATTCTGTGCCTGTGTTATACGTAGATTGATATCAGGGACAGAATTTCCTTTTCTCTCATTGGAGGTTTGAACTGTAGTTATATTCTCAGAACAGGAACGGCAAGTTAAGTTTAAGTTGTAGGGAAAACTTAATTTGCTACCAAGTTCAAGATTTAAGGTTTGTTTATTGCAATCTGGGCATTTTAATTTAACAAATAGCTTACTAATTTGTTCATAGTTGACAATAATATAATTTTCACTAGTAGAATAATCACACTCAGTAACTAGAGATAAGTTTTCCAGTCTTGCATTAGATGACACATTTGTTTCTCCAGCACTAATAGTTTGAGCAATGCCACAGACATTGTTATTTCCTCTTCACCTTTTGTTGTTCATGTAAAAAGCATGCTTCTCACGTTTCTGGCGAGGCATATTCAAAAATAATAACAAACTAACTGTATATAAATAAGTTAAAGGTTTAAAAAAGAACAACACAATCAAAACTGAGTCTTGAAAAAGACTTTTTCTTGCTATTTATGCACAAAAAATAAATACAAATAACGAACGAAAGCAGATTGGAAAAAGTAAATAACATTTCTTTATCAGTTAAAGTTACGATTAAGCACTTTCATCTTCTTCCTGGTAGAAATATTTTGTAAAACAGGGAGTATTCAGTTGCAGATGCAATGTAAACAGGGTGTAAACAAAGTAGTAGGGGTGGTATTTAAAGGGACACAGTTGCAGTCAAAAGCCTTTTTAATATATTTATATTTCTCGGATCTTCACCAAACTTATCAAGATATACTAGGGATGTCAAGGTATATTTTAAGGAAAAAATTTGAAAATCGGTATTTTCGTCATTTTTCGCCAAATGAAGGATACTGAGTCCCCTTAACATTCCCACACAGTAATGCTTCTTGTGAGCGAATATTCAGCTTTTATGCGACGCAACAAAACAGACTTTCGAAGATCAATGAGTATTGCAAACACTACAGGCAATTTTTGTTGCCAAAACTCATGTTACGGGAGCTTGTTATTCGTAAATATTTGATAATGCTTTCTTAAAAAAGGCTAAATCTGCAACAACAGTTGCATTTTCTAAAAAGGCAGACATGTAAATTGTGACAACAGACAAATTTTAAAACATTTTACTATTGAGGATCACTTTTTTTTATCATCTTTGGTTATAATTTTTGTGTTAATTTGTACAAAATAGTTACACACAGTGTCTCCGGCCGTCCAATTTGTTGCTCGAGTCCTCTGGATGAGTCTGACGGTCTGGGTCTTCAACACCTAAATGTGTTTGAATAACTCAGATGAAAGTGAAACATTTAGTAAATAAATTAAAATATGAAGTATTCTTGTTTTATAAATATTTACTAGTTGAATACCATATAAAAACAACTGTTCATGCTTAATAGCAATCTGCATGCTTTATCCCTTTTATAATATCCATTGTCCTGTGAATGAAATGTGACATTTTAGTATGCATATTGATGTTGCGTGAAGTGCTCCTATTTTCTTCTTCTCCAGGTTGGCAGCTATGTATATATATATATATATATATATATATATATATATATATATATATATATATATATATATATATATATATATATATATATATATATATATATATATATATATATATGACGTTATAAAAAAATCTCATGGAAAAACAAAACTCAAAAAGATATTAGCAGCTGTTAAACTTAAACTGGCACAAAGTTTAGATATTGATCTACCTTCCAAACAGGCATCACAACCCTTCACATCTAGCTTACAGTATGAAGACTGCACTAATTTAAACCCAAAACTAATGGGAAAATATAACAAAAGCAGCTCAACACCAGAAAAAATTTAAGTTTTAAGTCTTATTCCTCACTACTAAAACAACTATGGAAGAGTTGGGCTAGCCAGTATCTAGTTTACAAAACTAAAGACCTCAAGAACATAGTTCTTTCCTCAATAAAAAAAAAAAAGGTAGGGCTCTTAATTTGAAAGTGAAAGAAACAGTTTGTACATTCTTTGCATATGATGAAATCAGCCTTTTTCCAGGAAAGAAAGAATTTTTCTGTACAATCTACTACAGAAATACAAGAATTAAAGCAAAAATGCTAACTTTTAGAAAATCTTAAAGAATTGTATACTGAATTTAAAGCATCCAAATTACAATATAGGTTTTTTGCAATATGCAGAGATAAGACCCAAATCGTGTATCTTTGCAGGCGCTGTGGCACTCACAGTGTATATATATGCAGCTATCCTCAAATTATAAAACTAATAGTTTCCGCAATAAATATAAAGGCTGTGATAATACTTTATTTCCAAAAATTATAGTTTGTTGTACAGAAAATGAAAATTTCATGCTTGGTGAATGTTCTAAATGCCCAGGAATTTTTGTTTTGAATTAAATGCTATCAGATGCAGGAGAGCTCAAACACTCAGCAATGATATTTACAAACAAAATATATAAAAAAGCACCTTTCACTTGATTATCTATATAGATTTGTTGTTTTATTGAACCAGTTTTTAAATTTTTAAATTATGTACCACATGGGGTTTTAGGGTGTTAAAAGTGAACATTTTTGGAAGTTTGGCAACCCTAAAATCCAAGTAAAATGTGGATTAGAAGCTTAAAATTTTTTATGCTTATAAAACACTCCCAACTCTTTAAAACAGGAATAAAATATAGTTGATTTAATTTCACCAGCTAAATTGAAAAAATCTTAAACATTAGTACAAACAGTTATAATTAAACATTAGTATAAACAGTTTTAAACAAACAGTTTAAAAAGGGTTTTATTTTTTAAAAAATATTAGAATTAATTTTAATCATTTGAAAGCTTGAAGTTGGTACCTGAAAGCTTTAAAATGGTACCTGAAAAATTGGTTTGTGATAAAATACAAGCGATTTTACTTTGGAAAGAATGAACATCACTTTTCACAAATATGACCCTGAACGATGTTTCAAGGGGCAAAATCTACTTTTTTTTTTAATTGAAATTTTGACTTTTGCCTTCTTCCCAAGTATATAAGTATCTTACTACAGCTATTACAAGTTCAGAACTTGTCTTTAAAATTAACTGAATTGGTTACTTATTAAATATATTTAACAATTTTCTCAGTAACAGTACTAGAAAAGATGCAGTACTCAACATTTCACAATTTTCTTTATATATTTTTTTCAGAGGAGTGTTTTGATGGGCAAAGCCTTGGATGAGGATTAACTTGTGGCACCAAATGACCTAACACAAAAAGATGGATTATTTTCTTGTTAAAAAATATTGTTCGTATTTGCTTTTTGTTTCATTTGTATCAACTGTGTTGAAATAAAAAAGAATTAACATTTTGTTAATTTTGCTAATTTTATACTTCCCGGTTGAAGAAAAATGATTAAAAGATAGTTTTTGTCATCATCTTTCCTCTTAATATAATCTTATGAAGATACTTTCCAGCCTGAAGCTAATTAATGGAAAGAAGAAAATATCTAAATCTAGCCACTTCTACCAAAGTTGTTAAGAATTTTTTCTGAATATCAAAGACCTTTCAATTTTAAGCATAAAAAATGGTGCACATTTTATAATTATGTTAAATGAAAAAATATTGAATCTTATTTCCAGGTGCAACAAAATAATTTATTTGCTTAATTTTTTCGGCTGACAGCGAAAGGATATACTAAAATTGGGTTTTTATTACTTCTGGCTTGTGAATATCTTGCATATTATTCCCATGCAACAAAATTTAATTACTGTGAAATGATTTTTAACAGTTAAAAAGAAAAAATATTTATTTCCTTTCAGTTTTGATAGTTGGCAGCGAAAGAATATCAAAGGTATCGAAATTATCAAACACTTCCATTAAATCTAGAATCTTGATTTTCATGTCATTCAATCCATCTTATCTTCGTGACCATGAAAAAAATCTAAAATTTCAAAAATTGAATTAGGATGGTGATATAAATGTGATTAAAAGAGCTTACACTACTTTGACTCTGAAATATATGCTGCATTCCATTTTTATGCTTAAAATTGACACACACATTAATAAAGTGCTTCTGCTAAAGGATTGAAAATGAATGAAAGGATTGAAATGTTGGAATCATCTCATTAGGTGTTTCCGCCTCCTTTAGAAAGTTATATGTGCTGCATTTTACTCGATGCATAATGCCTTTTATTAAATTTCACTAAGTACAAAATCGCATTTAGCAGTTTTTGAAACACTGCAAATTGTATTTGTTAGTTTTTTTAAAAATAAACAAACACCTGTATTTATTAATTTTCGCTTAAAAATAGCATGCATATAAAAATATGTTATTCTCCGTAAGAAAATTAACACGTATGTTGTTTTTTAAACGTTGGAAATCACAAAACAATCTTTTTCAGTTCTATAGCCGTGAATATATGTGGAGATTCACTCACAATTCGATAAAGCTATCCCTCATCAAGTATAGCGTGACACGTGTAAACGTCTACTGTATTCACATTCTTCTAGCATCGCGGGTGCTTTAAACATATCCCCTCTGTCTGTACAAAAGATTGGGAGGGGGGCGTCAACACTTATATCATTTTACGAGTCTTAAGCATTGAAGGCTCTAGGATGTACCATCATTTTTAAAGAGCTGCTTTTTAATAATAGTTTTTCGTTAATTAATATATGCTATGCGTTAGAGCATTCACATTTATCCGAAATTCGAGTAGTTCAAAACACGTTTATGTTAGATTTTTAAAAGTTAAAAACATAATTTTGTGAAATTCAAACACTTCAAAACACATTTTTGTTAACTTTTGCTTAAAATTTACACAAGTGCAAAAACGTTTGCTATTTCCCCCCCCCCCCCCCCCCCCCCCACACACACACACACTCGATACACGTATCCCCGAAATTCTCGAGATTCAACTAGTTCAAAACACGTTTTTGTTAGTTTTGCAAGTAAAACACTTACATTTGCGAAATTTTGTTAGTAAAAAACATATTTTTGTGAGAAATCGTCAAAAATTTGCATAAGTACGAAAACACATGTTAATTTTCATAGAGAAATTAACACGTGTGATTTTTAACAAGTCGAAAACTCGCATTTGCTAAAATTTATAAGTGAAAAACTTACATTTGTGAAATTTTTTTAGTAAAAAAACACGTTTCTGTGAAAAATCATCAAAAATTTGCACAAGTGTGGAAACACATGTTAATTTCCATAGAGAAATTAACACGTGTGATTTTTAAAAACGTGAAACATGTATTTGCAAAATTCAAACACTTCAAAACACACATTTTCAAAATTCAAACACTTCAAAACGTACATTTGGGAAATTCGGATAGTAAAAAACATCTCTATACTACTGTTTGTATTTAAAAACTTTGAATCTTAGAAAAAAATGCTCCGGCTCACAGTTAAATTAAATTCGCTGTTATATTTACAGTTACATGTTTAAAATTACTAAACATTAACCGCGATATAGTGGAGGGATATTGTAAGAACTATTTTTCTCTTTAGAAATGACCTTGTTGCAGTGATATTCAATACTTAACGCCCTCTTTCCATCACGATGTGGCTCTAATGGTTCCATACCTCTTCTGTCGCATCTTCTAAGTCTCGGCATAGAACTTCTAGGTGTTGCCACCCCTCAAAACAGTTTCTATACACCCTCATTATCTCATTAAAAAATCGTTAAGTAAAAACATTACTAAGTATCATCCTAATTACTACCCCTTTCAGACGCTGGAGGTTCCATACCTCCTCTGTCGCAGAACCACAGCATTTGCCACCCCCAAAAAGTTTCTCTGACTCTGAAAAATTATAAGTACCATCCTGAGTAGTTCCCCTTTCCGCCGCTAGGTAGAGCTGGGGTTTTCATACGTCCTCTGTCGCAGAAACACAGCCGTTACCACCCCCAAAAAAAGTTTCTATACACCCTCATTATCTCATTAAAAAAATCGTTACGTAAAAATAATTAGTACCCCTAATTAGTACCCCTTTCAGTCGCTAGGTGGCGCTGGAGATTCCATACTTCCTCTATCACAGAACCCCAGCCGTTCCCCCTAAAATGTTTCTCTGACTCTGAAAAAAATTCTAAGTTCCATCCTGAGTAGTTCCCCTTTCCACCGCTAGGTGGCGCTGCGTGTTCCATACCTCCTCTGTCGCAGAACCACAGCCGTTACCACCCCCAATAAAGTCTACCCAAGCGTTGCTATGGCAACCCAAATGTTAAGAAAAAATCCAAAGTTCCATCCTAAGTAGTTCCCCTTTCCACCGCAAGGGGGCGCTGGGATTCCATACCTCCTCTGCCAGTGAATCTCAGGTGTTGACACCGTCTCAGAAGTTTCTCAAACTCTCAGAAAAAATCCTAAGTATCGGCCTGAGTAGTTCCTCTTTCCGCCGCTAGGGGACGCTGGTAGTTCCATACCGCCTCTTCAGGTAAATCCCAGGTGTTGCCACCCCTTAAAAAGTTTCTATACACCCCCTCTATCTCACTCAAAAACTCATTAAGCGAAAAAACGATACCCTCGTACAAGACTACAATACCGTTGCCACCGCGAAAAAGTTTCTAAAAAAATTAAAACTCAAAAATTTTTCCATTCCCCCCTCTAAGATTACGAAATCCAAGATGGCGGCCATACCTCTTACCTCAACTCTGCAGGTGAACTCTCCTAATTCCACTACTCTCATACATCCCATCAGAGAATTTGAAGAAAAGCCGCGACGATGTCGTAAATGCTGGCTATTCGGTCATGGGGCAGATCACAAATCACCTGCAAAATCTGCGCAGGGATCCATGAAAGCAACAGCTGCCCTACTCCTTCCAGCATAAAATGCCGTGACTGTAAAAATGACCATACAGGAGACTCGGAAAACTGTGAAACTAGAATGAAAGAAACAGCTATCCTGCGCCTCAAAAGAGAAAAACAAATATCGTACAGGGATGCAAGTGATAAATTAAATTCATCATATGCTAAAAAAACAAAGATTAACTCCAGACAAGCAGACTTTCCTATCCCCAATAATCCGGCTGAAAATAAAATTTCAGTTGAAACTATTTCAAAAGTCATTACGGAAACTCTAAAACCCATTATGGAAACAATGAACCAAATCATGCAAACTCAAAACTGGCTGATTCAACGACTAATTAACTTAGAAATATGTTGGCCCCCTGGAAACAGAGTTTGTGAACCCAAATCCACCAAATGTGAAAGTAACTGAATATGAAAAACCTGAAACAAATCACACTGAAGACATCATGACCCCAATTATAATTGGCAACCAAACCCGAAAAATTCAACATCAACTCAAACGAATTAAAATAGAATCTCCGACAAAACTCCCCCCCCCCCCCCCAAAAAAAAAAAAAAAAAACCAGTTAGTAAATTAAACAATCCTGATAAACCAGACGACTTTGTGGGAATAGACTTTACTGACGTTCAAAATCAGTAATCATCCGTGTCTCTGCTTGGTTAACCGGGTTTTGCGCCTTTTCCTGTCCGTTCGCTGGTCTGGATATTTTACACTGGAATATTAGTGGTGCCAGAGTGCGCCGCCCGGACCTCAATTACAACCACTATTTCCGCCAGACGGATATTATCATTCTACAAGAGGCCTTTCTCAAGCCTCATCACATGTTTCCCTGAGAGACAAATTCATTTTTCGATTCGACCGTCCTACCCAAACTAGAGGAGGTGGGCTCTTAATTGCCGTAAAAAAAACCCTAATCGCTCGTCTCATCCCACAGTAATATTTAACCCACACTGAATTCAAAGAAATAGAAATCAACATCCCAAGTCTAAACCTCCACATTCTTAACATCTACTGCAGAAATGGAATGTTAAGCCCAAACAGTCTTAAAGCAATTCAATTAGACCACACAAACCAAATATCTCATCACTGGAGACTTCAATGCCACCCATACCAACTGGACCTATACCACTAATACTAGTGGAGAGTGCTTACTCGACTGAATCCACAACCATTCGTTTTACATCCTCTGTCATAAAGCAGGCACTCGTATCGACTTTAATGGTACTCTTTCTGCCACTGACCTCCCCTTATATGTTCTCCTGACTTAGAGCCTAATACTACCTGGATGGTACACCCAGACAACATTGGAAGCGATCACTTCCCTATTAGAATTCAAATCAATCCTACAACTTCCAGCATGAACAATCGAATTATTACTTTCAACTGGAAAAAATTACATGCCAAGATTCAAGAGCACTCAACCGAACTCCACGACCCCAACAAATTTAATAGCATTCTTCACAAAGCCAGCATGAGTAAAACCATCCACGAATTACCTCCGCCAATTTGTTCCCTGGTGGAATGCAAAATGCGTTTTCCTGCGAGCAAAAATAAGGCGGCATCTCAATAGATCCAAAAAAAGCACTAAACTGTACCCTGATTGGAAGACCTATAAGATCTACAAAAATAAACTAAAAAATTTGCTTGCGGGTCTAAAACGTAATTACTGGTCCAAACTTCGCAAAAGAGCAACAGCCAACAATAGCATTTACAAAATCCTCCGCCATCTCAGAAACTGCACAACCTCCTCCAACAGTAGCATCAATTGCATTCTAGCCAATAACACCATTCTAACTTCAGCTCCTGACCAAGCAAATGCTTTCTGAAAACACTTCTGTTTAAATCAGAACCTGCCGAAACTGCCATTCAGTTTCATGGAAACCACCATCACTGCTCTCAACAAAAAGTTCTCGTGGAGCGAGACCAACTACATAACCAAAGAAGCTACGCTACATCCAACTACAACTCCATTTTCACCATTGAAGTTCTATCCATATTAAAAGCCACAGAAGATTCGATCAATCAGAATAAGAATTACTTTATCTTTTCTGATGGGCTCAGTGTACTCACAAGCCTGAAGAACATTAATAAAGCCCCATTATTATGCAAATCCATAAAACTCTCTCTACCAAGGCGATTGAAAACAATATCCACCTCATTTGGACTCCAAGGCACAAGGGTGTCTTCATAAATGTCCAAGCCGATCACGCTGCTCAATAGGCCCTTTCTCATAACACTATTCCGGCAGTTTCCGGGGAAGATCTTATTGGCACGATTTACAAGTGTGTAATCAAGGATAACGCGAGAGCGTGGCACAACTACTCCAAGTATCTCCAATTCCCACACATTTCTCCTAACTCTATGTGGTCCAAAAACTGCTCCCACAACAGGACAAACGAAGTTCTGATACAAAACGTTCGTGCCAATACCCTTTTTCTCAATCCAATCCTGCACAAGATCGGGATTTCTCAGTCTCCCAACTGTCTAGGATGCAACGTGTATGAATCTCTGGAAAATTTTTGATTCGACTGACCCACTTATCGTGATGCTCGCAAAGTCTTCTTGAATATCCTCAACCACTATCACATTCATCATTCCCTACATGGACTTCTGCATGCTTTCTCTGACGACGTCTGCTTCGCGCTTACCTGCTTCTTTTCACTGATCTGCCGTTTTTAACTCGCTGTGCTTCCTCTTCCTGTGCTCACTACTGTCTTCCTCGAGGCATAAGACTCAATGCCGCGCATCACCACTTTCTCCCGACTCTGTGGAAGTTCAAAATTCAACATAGTTGAAAAGTGTTTATGACTTTGTTCATTCTGTCTGTCTATCTGTCCGTTAGCACGAAATTACCGTATAAATGACTTTATCAAAATGAAATTTTAGTATGTTATTCAGGCGGTCTGTGGGACCTATGGGAATATACATTAATAATTTTAGACTGAACCCGGGTTGAAAAAATGAAATACATTGAACCCCATGAGGACCTATAATTTTTCAAACATTTTTAAGCGAATTTAAAATTCACAAATTGCTTCGAAAGTTTTAGGAAATATTCAAATTATCCCATAAAAAATATGAAAGGAATTTCAGCAAAATATATTCGGTAGTCTTTTAAATAAAAATTAAAATAATAATTACACCCATATTATATGAAGAGATCACATGACTCACTTCAAAATAAAATATGGCATCCATCTTGTATCAAAATCGTGATTTTTAAAGTTCTTTTTAATTTATATTTAGTGTTGTATCCGTCCTAAAACCGCTTTCTTTTTGCTTAAATTGTGTGCATCTACATTCTGAAACAACGCAATTACAATATATTTGAGTTTAAACGATCATCAAACTTTGATTATTTCTACAACGAAGCCTAATTTTCAATTATGGAGAATGTAAACACCAAAAGATGTAGTATGAGTTGTATAAGAATTGCTGCATTTCTTTAACGCAAAATTATTTAGCTCTGGTGTCTGTCATATAGCTGATATGAATGAAACATTCATTTATATTACATAGAGAAGCTGACGATTTTTTCGGTGAAGTTTTAAGCATAGAGTTAAATTAATTGTACCTCCATGGTACAAGTAATTAAATAAAAATTATGTTTTTATAAGTAAGTTTTTAAATAAAATAAATTATTGTAGTATTGTGATGAATGAAAGGAAAGGAAAAAGGTTATGAATGAAATACTGTTTTTATATAGAGAGTCAGGCGATTTATATTTCGGTGACGTCATTTAAATAAAGTTAATTTGTTTTCGATGAAGTTTTAAATATAATAAATTATTGCAGTATTATGATAATTTTAAAAATATTACCGAGGAATGTATCGCATTTTAGAGATATTTTAATAAAATTGCATTGCAGTTGGAAAGTGTTTCATAATCAATGCTTTATGCATGATTGATCTTTCTTGTTATTAGATAAAACAAGCTTAAAAAATACGCTTAACGTAGGGGTGGAAGTAAGTGGAATATTCAGCTCTGCCCAGAGTTGATTTTGCAATGAATTTACTGCACGATAAAATAAAGTGTTCCTTAGTATCTTTAATGCGGCACACGTCACAGAGCTGGGAATTTTTTTACACCCATTTTATGTAGTATATAGTTGTTTATCTTTGTATTGGTTAGGAGTTTTCGAATAATAATCTCGGTTTTCCTAGAGATCCATTTTGAGTGATTGGTCTTGCCTAGATACTCCATAGTACTAGCGTATTTACTTTGCTTCCACTTGTTATTTATTTTGGTTTTCATTTCGCTAAAAATATTGTGCTTAGTAGTGTAGAAATAAGAGTTGAAGGACAGCAGGCGATGCCGCACGGCCTGCCGATGACTCATGAGTGAGGAGGAGGAGGAAGGGAATAAGGTTATCTCATGAGGAGATGAACCTTTGCACGATGACGTAATGAGGAAATATTTGGACACTGATAATAGATAATGTGCCCGAGGGAGTTGAAATTTGGACGGTGACGCAATGAGGAGAAATATTTGAATAGTTAATCTGATTGTGGGACCTTTTGGCCGAGGGAGTTGAACTTTGGACGAAGACGTCATGAGGTGACCTTGAGTTGGCATCTGAAAGAAAATTGTATCTCCTATTGGAGTGGCGCCATCTATCGTGCACTTTTTAAAGTTTTAAATTTAAAAGGTTTTATTCGCTGGCTACGGGACTCGAACCCATAATCAGTCGAATGGTAGCTTGATGCTCGAAGCCGCTCGGCCACGAAGAGTTGAAAAGATGTGAACAACGGGTGGTATCTTTTGAGATCATGAATGAATGAGTGATGGAATTTGAATGGACTTTCGGTGAATACATTGTGTTAGCAATTTTAATTATTTTTTTTACGTTGCTTAATAACGTAATGGTTTAAATTAATTTCTGATGCTGCTTAATAACGATATAATTTTATTTAATTTTTGACGCTGCTTAATAATGATATGGTTTTAATTAATTTTTTTTTACGTTGCTTAATAACGGTTATAATTAATTTTCAATTGGATGGTGAATCTACTAACAAAAATGATGTTAGCGAATTCTCTTAATGAATTTTCAGTGAATACAAGAATTTACTGTGTTAATGGGGTTGGGAGATTTTAATGCTACGTTTTAGAATCTACTGAATACGTTTTGACTATTTTTAGAGTGATGTCAGTTTGTCTAGCATGCGAGATTTTAATGCCACGTTCTAGAACCTCCTGAACCCGTTTCGACTCTTTTTTAGCCAACAAAAATTATGTTATTGAATTTTCTGCTACTTAAAGAATATATGGGAAATAGAGAATACAAACCTTAATGGTTTTAATTAATTTTGTAATTGTATTCATAAAAATTTTATAATGAGTCAGTTAAAGTTAAAATTATTGTAATCGTAAAAGTGTTATGAAACAGTTAAAGTTCATTTTTTTAGTCATATTCATTAAAAATGAAGCATTTACATAGAGTAATCGAGTGTTTTGGAGTGTAGAAAATAGAAGTGTGATATAATCAGAAATTCAGCCGCTAAAAGTTCTTATTTATGTACTATACAAAGCCAAGTAATTTACGAAAAAAATTCTGAAAAAGCAGTTTTTCATGTAAATTTTGGATAACTTGTATGAAATTTCATACCACTGCTAAAATTTAAATATTTTTATCGGGGGGGGCTGAGTATACCTCTTGGGGGACTCAGCCCCTGCCTGACTACGGTCCTGGTTAATTGTATAATAATAAGAACCCTTAAGTTTAACGATCTCATTCCTAATAACTCTTTCAAAGGGAAGTCCAGTCAGCGGAAATCAATAGCATGTCGTACTGTGAAACCCTTAAAATGACTTCTGCCGGTACGTCTTGGCAGAGTATTATTAACCTTTAACTCATCCAGAAGGTATGAGCTGATACACAAAGTAAACATTTAAAATCGGTTCGATATATCTTCAGAAATTAAGAGATAAAAATAAACTGCTTTTGATTTAAAAATAGAAAAAAAATGAGCCAAATCTAAAATCTTTATTAATTTCACTTGAAAAAATGGACATTTTCTTCAAGCGAGCTCAGAACCGGAGACCGCAAAGTTAATACCTAGCGAACCCCGAAACTTTGTTACTAAGTTGATGTTTTTCCGACTGTGCTATAAAAACCGTACTGATCTTTTATCCCGTAGCGATAAAATAATTTGAAGAATGTACTTACCACCCCATTTAATCTGGGGGTTTGGGAGGTTTCTCCATCTTCTGCTCATCCAGAAAGTATCATCTATTAAACAAATAATTTTATTTTGAAACTTGCTTCGATAGATTTTCAGAAATTGAATAACAAAAAAGGCTTGTGCTTTAAATATATAAATTTTAATTTTGACTCAAACCAGGTGATAATTGAGATAATATTGCTCATCAGGTGATATTGCTCATCATAGAGGAACAAAAAAAAAAGGAGCCAGGAAGTCTTTGAATGCTACATTTCAATTTAGAATTTTATATGTAAGAAATCAAAATCTGATGTAATCTTTGCAACTTTCTATTATATAATAGAAATTGTATATAATATCAGATTTTATCCTCTTTATATAATTCTAAATTAAAATATAGTCTTCAAAGACTTCCTGGCTCCTTTTTTTTTAATTTTTCATAATGAAAGCTTAAATATTTCCTAGTTTTAACCTTCTTCGCGATTTAAGTGGTCTAGTGGTTAAAGAGTTGGGCAGCGAATTCGCAGATCTGTTGATCGCGGGTTCTGTCCTCGCCAGAAAAGCGAAGTTGTCAGGTTAATAGATTTTGTGGATTCTGCCCCTAAAATTTTGTTCTAATCGCTAATCTAGAGAAAGCTTTATATAATTAAAATAAAATAAAATTGCAACGCCACTTCTGGTGCAGCGGTAAAGTACAGTGGTGTCAGAGTGATGCGAATGCTTTTGTCGAGGGTTCTGTCCCCGATAATTTTAGCTGCGTTTTTTCAGATTATTTAAATGGGTACGTTAAAATGTCAAACTTAAATACACCAAAATCGATGCTTTGGTTGGCGTCCTCTTGGCCGAGAGGCTTGGGGCGTCAAGTTGCGGGGCTTTAGGCTGGGAGTTCGATCCTCGTTGGATTTAAAAGGGTATAATTGTAGTGTAAGGAAGTTGTAGGTCTTATCGCGTGCCGCTGAAGATTTGGAAGGTTTAAAGGGAATTTGGGATTGATATTAAGATCGGTCTTTCCTTTCTTCCTCTCTAATTTTCTTAAATTTCTTACTAAATTATCTGCACGAGATGGCGGACGAGGGGTAGTGTGACGAGCTCCACCGTTGCTGGCGGGGTTTCTCTTCGGGCCTGCCGGCTTCGGTGTCGAGCCCCCTCCCTCGTCCAAAGTTCGTGTAGGGCTTGTTTTGCACCGCGTGACTAACGAAGTCTTGAAATTTTATACAATTTTTAAAACAGAACATCTCTTTTTTTCTCTCATTGTGTATTGCAGGAATCACGTCACTTCCGGTACGTCATTTCCCGTGCGTCACTTCCGGTATGTCATTTCCTGTGCGTCACTTCCGGTATGTCATTTCCTGTGCGTTACTTCCTTAATAAAATGTTTTTTATGAATGCTAGGTAGCAAAATTCGGAACAACTGTGCTGTTGAGAAAAGGGTAAATCTCAGTGCAGATGAGTAGGCTCGAACCCACAGCCTCCGACATTGGAATCAGACAACATGACCACTGAGCCAGCCAGCTCACATACCAACACTCCTAATTAATCTATTTAAACTTAACGAAGATAGAGAATGGTTAGAAAAATCACAGATACCAAAACGACTCAATTTGCTATGCTCAATCCAAGTGAATGGATTCGAACCCACACCCGCTGGAATTTGAATCACACAACATCACCAATGAACCATCCAGCTCACACAACCACGATCCTAATTAATATATTTAAATTTAACAGAACGAATGACCCGAAAAAGAAGATACCAAAATGACTCAATTCGCGAGTGGACTCGAACCCACAGCCTCTTGAACTGAAATCATGTAGCATAGCCACTGAGCCAGCCAGCTCACGTAACAAGGATCCTAATTAATATATTTAAACTTGACGAAGAGACTGATCACTAAAAGAACAGACACCAAAACGACTGAACTCACTATACTGAATGCGAGTGGACTCGAACCCGCTGCCTCTAAAATTGGAATCAGACAACATGACCACTGAACTATCCAGCGATACTGATTCATCTATTTAAACTTAACGGAGAGACTGGTCACTAAAAGACTAGACACAGCTCGCTATACTGGATACCAGAGGCTGTGGACTCGAACACATAGCCTCTGGAATTGGAACCAGACAACATGACCACTGAGCCAACCAGCTCACATAACAAGGATCCTAATTAATGTATTTAAACTTAACGGAGAAACTGATCACTAAAAGAACAGATACTAAAACGACTCAACTCACTATACTGAATGCGCGTGGACTCGAACCAACAGCTTCTAGAAATGAAATCAGTCAACATGACCACTGAACCATGCAGATCACCGTCTAACGATACTAATAAATACATTTAAACTTAACGGAGAGACTGATTAGAAAAATAACAGATATCAAAACACAACTCGCAACAGTCACTGCAGGTGGTTAGCCCCGACCCCACAGCCTCTGGAAGCGGGGTCAGACAAGATGACCACGGTACCAGCTGGATCACATAATAGAAGTCTTAATTAATCTATTTAAACTTAACGGAGAGACTTATTAGAAAAATAGCAGATACCAAAACTCAACTCGCGATAGTCAATGCGTGTAGAAGGACTCGAACCCACAGCCATTGGATCGGCATCAGACAACATAACCACTGAGCCAGCTAGATCACAAGCAGGAGATCCTAATTAATCTATTTAAACTTAACGGAAAGACTGATCAGAAAAAGTAGAGATACAAAAATCGATTCAACTCGCTATACCCACTGGTAGTGGAATGACAAGAACCCACAGACTCTGGAATCAGACATGACCACTAAGCCAGCCAGCTCACACATTGACGATCCTAATTAATATATTTAAACTTATTGTACACATTGTCGTATACATTGATCAGAAAAGGCACATATACCAAAATGACTCATCTTGCGATAGTTAAAGAGAGCAGACGGACCCGAACCCACAACCTGCGGAATCGGGATCAGACAATATAACCACTGAGCCATCTAGATCACATGCAGGTTATCCTAATTAATATATTCAAACTTAACGGATCGACTGATCAGAAAAAGCAAAGATAACTTGCAATACTCAATGCGAGTGTACTGACGAGAACGCACAGCCTCTGGAAGTGGAATCAAGACAACATGGCCACTGAACCAGCCAGTTCACAACCCAATGACCCTAATTATTTTATTTAAACTGAACGGAGAGACCGATCAATAAAAACTCAAATACCAAAATGGCCGAATATGATGTTGTATGCGAGTGGATGGACCCGAACCCACAGCCTCTGGAATTAGAATCAGATAACATGACTACTGAGTTAGCCGGCTCACACGTAAGCGATCCTAATAAATCTATTTAAACTTAACGGAGAGATTTGATCAGAAGCTAAGAAGCTTCTAGAACTAAGACTGGCGATTACATAATGACAAATTTTGAAGAACGTACTTCGAAAACTTTCGTTTTTGTGAAATTTTAATTTTGAGTAATATGCAGAATAGCCATAAAAGTCGAAGGTTTATTGAAACACCGTGATTTTTTTTCTGATGGAATGATTATAATAACGTTACAATCTTATATTAAAGAATTCATATCTGTATCTGTTAAACGCAAGAATTTAGATTTCTGCAGTTTAACATTAGCTTCAGACGGGGAAGTTTCTGCACTGGCAGTAAAAGAACTGGAAGTAACAGAAAAACGATAACTGCACTGGCAGTAAAAGAACCTGTTATGTGTCATGAGTCAATTAAGTTGCTTATGCCCTCTGCGGAAGATTGTGTAACAAATGTTGCTACTGGTAAGCTAATGAACTTCAGTGGTATTATGAGAAGGCTGCAATTGCCGTCCAAGCGTATCCCAGACGCGTTCTATTAGTAGTAGGTCTGGGGACTTAGATAGCCATGGGAGGATATTAAATAATCGACGGCATTGTTAAGGAAGTCGTGTAGTGTATGTGATCGAGCGTTGTCTTGTTGGTAAATGGAACCTAGGTGGCTTGACATCAGGGACAAAACAAGCGGTTGTGTAATATCGTCGACATACAAGCGAGCCGTCAGATTGGCTTGCAACACAACTAGAGGAGATCGGCTGTCCCTAGAGATGGCTCCCCAGACTGTCTGTCCCACTACGTGTGTGCCACTCGGCAACAAATTCGGAATTGGAAAGCGGGCCAGTCCTCTTCCACACAAATATGCGATGGTCATCAGCACTGAGACAGAAGCGGGATTCGTTGCTAAAGACAACATACCTAAGATCGGACACTATACAGGCTGACCGAACTCTGCACCAATCCACATGGAGGTTCTATGTTCTTCATCTATGTTGAGGGATCAGTGGTATGCATCTTAATGAGTGCACACACCTAATCCCACCTTTTGCCAGTCGGCTCCTTTGATATAGGATGCATGGAGATTGGCAAATGTCTTCGAATGGGTGATAGCGACGCCACTATTGCGGATGTGGCTCCTCACCTGACTGCACCACAGACTAATATATAGTATTCTGTGGACTACACGATCATCTTGAGCAGTTGTCTGTTTGGGGAGTCCTAAGTCTCTGCGACGGTAACATGTGCCTGCTTTGATCCACTGCCGCCAACACCGAGCAACTACCATATCGCTCCGACCAAGATGGCGACTGCCTTAGACCACTCTCTCTAAATCTAACAATTGTTCGCAGCGCTATGGAATACGTCTCGAATTCATCTTTGTACACAACTTTAAGTGTCAAAGCAGAAAATTCGGTTAGAATTGCCTGTGAATGAGAACACTGGTCGTTTTAAATGCTGCACGATGCGCCATTCTCATGGACACTGCATGAGCCTTATAACATCATTGGCTCTGACAGTTTGATCGTTTACATAACTCTTAAACGACATTTGCATGCTAAGTTTCGAGGCTGTATCTCATTTTTTATGAAAGCATATATTTTTTTTGCATAATGTTTTTAAAGCACAACTCAATCAGAACAAAATAATTCTGATTTTCTCATGACCACGGAAAATAACAGAGTAAATGTAAAATGGCTATGTAATTACGAAAGACACGTTAAACAATTTCGGTAAACTGTCAACTATTCCCAATAAACTAATTTTTAATTTACATGCTTATAATCATCAAAAGTCACTAAATCTCGCAAGAGACCCTGCGCAGTTCTAAACTCGAAATAACTCAAAACACTGGTAGGCCCATTTTCTCTTAATTTCTAAACTAATATACAATCATGACTCGGAATAACCTAACATTCTACAACTACGCCACAGCTCAAATTGCTTAAGTAAATTCAGATCTGTGCCAACCCTCTAATCTGTTACACCCAAATGTGTATCAAATGCCACATTAAGAGTCTCAGTCTAAATTTGTAAAATAAATATGTAGAAACCCTCATAGTAGTCACTGAAGTAATGTAAAAAATGGTGACGATTTAAAGAATGATTCTGGAGATTAAAGGTGCTCTGCAATACTATAACTTCTGGATGACTATCTCATCCCCTGAACCGTGCTAATGACCGAGAATGACCGTTAAACCACTGTCCACGGGTTTTGATGGATAATCAATGGAGCACATTTTGCAAGAATGATTCTGGAGATTAAAGGTGAACTGCAATACTATGACATCTGGATGATTATCTCATGCCCTGAACCGTGCTCATGGCCGAGAATGGCCGTTAAATCATTATCCACGGGTGTTCATGGATGACCAGTGGAGCACTTTTTGCAAGAATGATTCTGGAGATTAAAGGTGCTCTGCAATACTACGACATCTAGATGATTATCTCATCCCCTGAACCGTGCTAATGACTGAGAATGACCGTTAAATCATCGTCCAATGCTGTTTATGGATGATCAGTGGAGCACTTTTTGAAAGAATGATTCTGGAGATTAAAGGTGCTCGGCAATACTATGATGTCTGGATGATAATCTCATCTCCTGGACCATGCTAATGACCGTTAAACCATTGTCCACGGATGTTGATGGATGATCAGTGGAGCACTTTTTACTTTTATGTAACACCCTGTTATAGAGAAGAAGTATATCATTTAAAAGTTGAAAGTCTGATCATTAATTAAAATAGTAGAACATTAATTGATAACCGTCAAAAAATATAGTTCTTAGAAATGCACATAAGCAAAACTAGATGAGAAAGAGCCTGGGCACACCCAAGTGACAGAGATTTTTAACATCTGTCGAATATATTTAAAATCCAGGCTTCGTCACAACCTAAAACATGACGAAGCCCGAACAAGCTATAGACAAAATTTTATTCAAATCGGTTGAATTTTAGTATGTCAACGAAACTGTTGCACACAATCACATTCGGGCCAACGGCCGTACCGTGCTGAAAACACCGGTTCTCGTTAGATCACCGAAGTGAAGCAGCATCGGGCGCGGTTAGTACTTGGTGGGTGACCACCTCGGAACGCCGCGTGCTGTTGGCCATCTCGGGTGCGGTATCCCCGTGGTTTGCGCGCTAGATTTGCACGCTGCCACAAATGCCGCCGTGTTCATGCGGAGTACGATCACGTTAAACATGTGGGTCCGTAAGTCCTTCCAAGAGGTTGGTGGTAGGGGAAGGAGGGTACGGTCCCTGTGGATGCCTCCCCCACTGGGTTCCGGTCTAAATTGGGTGGCACTTCCCGGCCGTCCATACAGTTACCTTACACCTTTCTGGTAGGTCGGACGGTCTGGGTTTCAACAACAACAACACAATCACATTCGAATCGGTGAAGAAAGCTGCGCTCGGAATTGGCTTTGCTTCACTAAATATATTTTTTTTAATATAATACTACAACGTTTTATATTTAATAGTATTATGATGGCGAAAATGTAATAAGAAATAGAAAGCATCAAATAGTTACGAGTAAAACCTTAGATGAGCTACACTAAAACCCTAATGAAAATGCATATCATTGTTACTGGATACAAATCAATCATGTTAATTTGGGCTAACTTTTTCTTTAAACACGGTGCTTTAATAAATTTAATTTCGTCAACTAATTAATTTATTTTGTAGGCCCAATTATAAAGCTACATCAATTCGCTTTTCCTGGCTGATAGACTCATAGACTAATGCTTACTTAACTTAACAACACTTCAAACGTTAGAAATTTAGAAGAATGTCACCTTCGAAGCGGAGATGTGACATGTTAGTGCGTTACAAATTGTCATTCACTTTATTATATAAAATTGATTATTCATTTAGCATTTCAGGATAGTTTTTCAATTTTAAAAAAGAAAATGTCCAAAAATTGAGTCCCCCACTGACACCTCCCTAAAACTCAATGAACCTCTTATGCTTACCGATTGAAATAAATGTACCTAATTTCACACATATCAATTTGTTTAAATGATAGGCAACCAGGGCCACCTTAACCCTTAAAAAATGCCCCTAAAAAAATTAATTTTAGCCCCCCCCCCCCTCCCCAAAAAACTTTTATAGCAAAAATGGTACTTTGAGCACGGAAGAGGGGCTTCTAGAACTTTACTGACTCTCAGCATTTGAGTACTTTGTCCTAAACTGAAAAACAGCTCTGCAAACATCGAGAAAACAGTTGATTCATATTCCAGAAATGTACAAAATATTTATACCCACCAAACATGATTATTTACTTCATTTGTCATAATTGTTTTTATGTTTATCTTTTAACCTTTAAAATAAATGTTCTTAAATAAAAAAACAGTTGAATTTGATCATAGGTAAGACCTTTTGACTATAAATCAAGCTTAATGCATTTACAGAACGAAATAATAATATGAAATAAATTGCCTATCAATCCTTAAATATATATATATATATATATTGTGTCCACAGACACAGTAATGAGCACAAACCATCATAACACTTTTCTTTTACATTATATACAATGTACAGTGATAGCTCTCAAGTACTTATGCATCCCTTTAACTATCGGTTGAAGCTGCAGAAGCTGATCGATTCAGATGGTTCTTGCAGCACTTTTAGCGAAGTTAGAAATCCTATCTCAAAAAGAAAGCAAGATAGGTGAAAATTCCCAATTACAAAGTTGTACAGCATTTTCTAATTGGTATGGGAAGATGTATGATTCGCACATAACATGTACTCAATGATAAAAAATGAGGTCAACGAAAAGCGATAATTATGAAAATATCTCATTTACTATTAAAATAATTCTAAAGGAAATGGTGAAAAATATGCATGGAAATATATTAATCCATGTAATAGGCTTATTTTAATTTATTTAGAATTGTTCTTTTTGTAGTAAACACTAATTGCATAAAAAATGAAGATAAATGATTCCATAAAAATTAATACATTATAAAATATTGATCGCATACTATAAATATCTTGATCTTCAATTAACTTATTATATTTAAGCATTTGCGTGAATGGCAATATACTGTTCATTATTATTTAATTTTAAAGATCAAAAAGAAATGTTCCCATAAATAATATATATAGTCCAGTCCAAAAGTGTCCCTTTTTCTCTTGGGTATAAAGGTATATTTTTAAGTTAAAATAATTACCAATAAGACAAATTTTCTTTAAAATGCTAAAATGAAAAGAAAACACAATGCAGTTAAAATTGCATAAAGAAATTTTATTATTAAAATACACACCAATTAAATGAAGTTTCATTCATGAATTATATGAAATGTATATTTTATAATAAAAACAGCAAAAATACATTTATTTTATTGTTAAAAACATGCATCAGCAGAACATAATACATAATCATACAAAATATATATTTTCCAAAACATAATAATATAAAATATATACATATATATACATTTTACAGATGAAATGACTTATGTACATTAAATGTTTGAAAATAAGTACTAATAACACGAATTTCTCTACAAAAAAATATCAAGGAAAATGGATAACTTATCCCACATCCTTATAACTTATCCCTTTCATAAACATACATGCAGGGAACAAGAAGATTAGTACCTTAAGTACCTGCATTACATATATGATTTATATAAAAATACTTTCATCTTAATGTATAGTTACAAAAAAAAATTTCACCCATCTTATCACATGTAATTCTTATTCCATTCCTCAACTTATATATTGAACAGGGAAAAAGGGGTATTTTATACCAATTAGTACCTGTTTTATTTATAATATTTCTTATCATGTTTTTTTTAAATATTCAACGGCTGGTCGTATAGTATTTTTGATGTCGCATTTACATTTCAGTCCATCTTCCTTCCACTTTTGCTATACAGAACATTTTCTATTAATGACCAATCTCAGATATATATAATACAAGTAAAATAAAAATTCTTCAATTATATATATATATATATATATATATATATATAACAAATTAAATAATTAGTAGCCGCCATAATTGAGAATTTTGTCATCGATGATATCGAGTGGCAGTTGATACACTGAGTTAACACTAGAATGATGGAAGTGGTCATTTTGACCGCATAACTACTTTAAGAAATGATTCCTCCAAAACGGCTAATCCCAGCCCATTGAAATTTTATGCCTTTTCTTATTTTCTTAAAGTAATAATTAAAATAAGAAAAGTCATAAAATTTGAATGGGCTGGGATTAGCCATTTTGGAGGAATCGTTTCTCAAAGTAGTTATACGGTCAAAAGGACAGCTTCCGTTGTTCTAGTGTCAATAACATTAATGACGAATTTGGGCGAATATACATTATTAGTTGCAGTATTTAATAATTCTATAAAATGTGCTAATTTATAATTGTCATCACAAATTTTATGTATTATAAGAGCCTGGTTTAATATAATATGATTTAATATTATTAGTATATATATAGTGATTAAAGTAATGTTCTATTAAAAAGCTCCGTAGTTTGAAGGCCTCTGTAAGAATTTGATATTTATAACTAATTTTATAGATAAACTTATTTAAGTCAAAGGATAAATCTTTGCAAATTAGTTCATGTTTAAAATTGTTAGATATATGGTATTTAGTACCCAGTAACATGTGATCTCAGTGTATCACAATTAATAATATCTAGATTTCCTGTTATAACATGCCCTGCTATAACATGATTTTCTGTTATAACATGCCTGTTATAACATGGTGTAAATCTAAGTAATCTTTGCATTTATCTAAATGTCAATGGCAGTAAAACTCTGTATCCAATTCTTCATAATTTTTATTAATATCGATTGATTTGGCTATTTAATTATAATTGAAAATATAACATCCTAGTGGTTTATCCTATTTAAATACTAATTTAGGAAAGATACGTTTGATTTGAAGGAAAGTATCAATTACATTTATGTCAGCAATGTATAAATAAATATTTGCGGATTACCTGAAATAAAATATTTCTGGTAATCAGCAAATCATTGAATATATGTTTAAAATGTATGTTATCAAGAGCAATAGAAAAAAATAAGTTATATACCAGATTTAATTGTGAAAATCCAGTTACATTATTTCCAGTCAAAAGTAATTTTGAAATTTACATGTTACTGTAGAATGTTATCTTTTAGATCTATCTATCTATCCCTCCCTCTCTCTCTGTATGTATATATATATATACAGGATATCCCAAAAACATTGACCTCGGCTTTTATACCTTAAATATTGATCTTAGACATATATAATAAATTACAAAATTGTGTAAATAAAGATACAGAATTTCATGAAATCGATAAAAATTTTCAGGGGATTAAATTTAAAGAAATACAAAATTTAAATTTTTATATGCCCCAATGAGTAAAGTGTGCCCTATACACTAATAAGGTGATTTACAAAATTTTAGCATTTTATCATAAAAAGTTCCAGAGACATGTTTAAACAAAGTTGGTGAGGGATTAATCACAAATTAAAATGTAAACAGCAAGAGTGCAAATGACGCAACACAGAAATGCATCATAGACAAATAATATCTGCCTCTTATCTTTAATGGATCTTTGGCATGGATGGAAAACATTTTGAACAAGCTTTGTAATCTTTTTTGTAAAGTAATTATTTCTACACAGTGTAATTACTTTTGTACCAAACAGCAAACTTTTGTACCAACAGCAAAATTATTTATTTATGTAATCATTGTTTTCTTTCGTAATTTGTGTATGACCCTGAAACGCGATCTGTCGACATGATTTTTTTCCTATGAGAACCCATGTTGATGCATTGAAAAGTGGTTTAAGTCAGCATTTTTGTCTTTTCATTTCTCTGGGACTTTCTATGATAAAATGCTAAACTTTTGTACATCACCTTATTAGTGTATGGGGCACACTTTACTCATTGGGGCATATAAAAATTTAAATTTTGTATTTCTTAAAATTTAATTCGCTTGAAAATTTTAATCGATTTCATAAAATTCTGCACCTTTTTTTACGTAACTTTGTAATTTATTATATATATCTAAGATCAATATTTAAGGAATAAAAGCTGAGATCAATGTTTTGGGGACACCCTGTATATATATATATAAGGATGTGGTCCTTATAATGTCCTCCATCTTTACTTCACTCAATTTGCAAAAGTTTTCTAACCTCTGGCTTAAAATATATATAAAAAGAATAATATAACTCCCAATATATTATCACCTCAATTCTTTCAACTGAATTCCTTTATGTTCAGAACTATATTAGCCATATATATTTTCATTGGCACATTTGTCTGCTTGGAATGACCAGAACTTGCTAAACTTTTTACCAAAGAAATAGAATCTTGCAAATAATTTATTCTACCATCATGAGAGAGGTTTGGTCAATGTTTTGTTAAAATTACCCATAAAAAATTATCATTTATTAACTGCATTGCTTGTTGTTCTTTTCTATTTAATAAACTTGATCATGAAATAAGGTATAACATAAATACTATGTTAAATATGATATATATTTTTGTCCAATATAATCTCAGAAAGGATATTTAAGAACCCCTTTTAAACAAATAAAGACAATGAAATATCACAGATTAGCGTACATTAATTATTCTATACAACAGGAATCCTAAACTGTTTACAGCAGCCAGATCAGTAAATGTGTTTTTTTCTGCTCACGGACATTGACAAAAAGTCTTTTTTGTGTATTTTTCTCAATTTGTAACTAAATAAATAATTTCTGTAATAAATACAGAAATGGTGATCCCGTATGCATTACACAAAATTCCTATATGCATATGCGACTGGTAGAAATATTGGAAATGTGCAATCAAAATAGCCATTTTATTTGGCCTCCTATGTGCACTATAACAAGATAGAGTTACCAGATAAAAATTTGGCATGGTCTAAACCGAAAGGTGAGTTCCCCCCCCCCCCCCCTGCAGTCTCGGTCATAGGAACCAGTTACAATATACTTTTTTAAATGGTATCACATGGAAAGCTCAGATCTTGATTGTCACTATTTGGCACATTAGCACCACTGTGGGAATCAAGTATGAGTAACAAGAGTAGAGTGTACAAATAACACGCCTTTTATAAAATCATTCAAACATCAATATTAAAACAAAAAATCATTGTTAATAAAATACCTATACAATCAATATGATATCAAAGCTCAAAGTTCACTAAAATTCGTACATTTGTCCAGATGGATCATTACCAGTTACTATAGGATTGTAGTTGTAAATGAGGACGGAGTTTTCTTCTGATTTAGAAGGAAAGTGGTGAGAACTTTTCCTAGCTAAACAGAACAAGATATTATGTATTAAATAGAAAATGAAATAGTATATAAATAAATTTACTTAGTTAGGTAAAACATAATTACCAAATATTTATTACTTTATTAAAACATCTCGATCTCCATTCTACTTTCTCATACATTTATATTCCATATACAGGGTGTACATAAAAGAATATCAAGGTTTTAATTTGTTATAGTATCTCTTCCATGATATGTGCAGTATTGATTCAAAGCCAGAATCAAAGAGCAGAAAAGACAGTTTTTGTAGGGCAGGCAGTTTAAGTTTTGCATGCAGTTTTAGTTGTGCGCATGCTCCAATGTTTTTGTCTTCTTGCCTGACAGCGGTATTAGCAAAGACGATGACTCCCGAACAGACAGCATTCTGTGTGTTTGTAGTTTGCTAAATCTGAATCTGTAGTTACAGGTCAAAGTGCATTCCGTAGAAAACTTAATTGTAATCCCTCCAAGTGACAATAACATTCGTCGATGGCATAAGCAGCTTGAAACAACCAGATGTTTGTGTAAAGGAAAAAATATGGGATGACCACGTGTGTGTGTGAAAGGAATGTTGAACGTGTCAGAGAGTCTTTCTTGCATAGTCCTAAAATATATGTTAGGATGGCCAGCCACGAACTAGCAATGCCATTGATGATGTATGAAAGGTTATAAGGAAATGCTTACATATGCATCCATACAGTTTACAGCTTGTACAGGCTCTGAAGCCTACCAGACTACGCTGTTTGTGCCAATTTATTAGTCAAAATGTCGCCGCATGAAGATGACGACTTTCTTGACTGTATTGTTTTCAGTGATGAATCAACATTTTATCTCAGTGGAAAAGTCAACACACAGAATGTCCGTATCTGGGGGTCAGAAAATCCCCATGCACTCTTACAATGGGAATTAGACTCGGCAAAATTAAATGTTTTCTGTGCTATATCCTGACAGAAAGTTTGCGAATCGTTCTTTTTCTTTGGAGCAAGCATAACAGGAGTTGATTATCTGGATATGCTGCAGTTGTGGATCTTTCCCCAACTGCAAGATGGACCAGACAACTTTATTTGGCAACAAGATGGTGCATCTCCTCACTAACATAACTCTCTAGGGATTGATTGTATGAAGTTGTTCCCACCCGCTGGATTGGACGCCATGGACCGGATGGTAGGGCTTGTTTGAGGTGGAATCCAAGGTCACCCAATTTAACTCCTTATGACTTTTATCTGTGAGGTTTTATAAAGGATAGTGTGTATGTGTCTCTGCTACCTACTGACCTATCCAATTTGAGGCACAGGATTGAAACAGCTGTTGCTTCTATTACTTCAGACATGTTGATTAAAGTTTGGAAAAAACTCGCCTATCAGTTGGATGTGTGCCGCATTACTATAGGAGCTCACATTGAATACTTGTAAGTGTTACTTGTAGAAAAAACTGTAGGTGTTACTTTTTTCATTTTATTGGTAATTAATTATTGTAATTCAAAGTTAAAAGATATTAAACAGCTTTAAAACCCAGATATTCCTTTTTTTATGTACATCCTGTATTATTTAGCTCCACTTATAAAATATTCAGTATCAGAAAATTAAAAATATTTTTTTAGCTTTCATTCACAAGTGATTCTTTTAAAATTTCTCTATATTAAAAAGTATTGTGGGAATTTTTGACACTGCATTCTGAATAGATAACAAAATGTACAGTTTTGAAATTTCACATATAGACTAATATGAACCCATAGGTGTGCATGACGTGCTTAGAAATTTAATTTAGGCTTTAATCCCTCATTAATTAAATATTAATTGATAAAACTTAGTGTTGCTAGTATGGGCAAAGATTTAATGGTTTGAGTCAACTTCCAACATATCTATGATGGGTTGCGGGCAGAAACGTCATAAAGATGGCCAAGGATTAAATTATTGAAGCACTGAGAACATTAAAAGTATAGATATTTAATTTTAGACTAGACTACAATGTTAGTTTGTACACCTAAAGTTAGTTACAGGACTTACAACCATGTTACAAGAAAGGTTTTTGATCTTAATTCTACAGCAAACACAACACCAACAACACTATATCAAAGTGAATTTCAAATGTAAACAAGCTTTGTGGTTATCAATTATTGACAGTTAAGATGTTAAAAGAATTAGAGATATTTCTTAATAGTTATAACAATCATAATGAATTAACAATGAATGAGAATTCATAACTGTTAATTGATTAAATAAAACACGTTATAAGTTCTCCAGGGTTTGTAAATAAGAGCAGACTCCCTAGTTTTCTCAAAAATTAATATTTTATTTTATTTTATTAAAAATTTCTTTTTTATCAAGTTGGCAACAGTTTATTGATGTCAATGAAATTAAATGCAATTGGCTCATTTGTGTTAATATACACCATTTTGATAGCATTATAGTTCATTATTCCTCATAGATTATATATTACTATCATTGTTCTCCATGAAAAAAAAATATTTTAAAATCTTAAAATAATTCAAATAGCAAAAATTTTATGATACAATTTTTTAGTCAATATACTGTTTATGAGACAAATAAGTAATGCACACAGCTGGCTGTAAGAAAACGTCAATAAAATCTAATGACTCAACATAAAATACGTAAAATTCTCATTTCAAGAAAATCAAAAGATTGTATAGAGGAGACAAATGCTTGGCATTCCTTGTATACAGTTGGAGGCTTCCATCACACATCAGAAATCGAAGCATTTAGACTTTCAATGAGTCACCAATGCATTTCTGTATTCTATGAATTTTAACTATGACACTTTTAACACAACTTGACATAAAAGAGGTCCGGCATATTATTTCATCAGCAACAGATGCATTTAATATCAGAAGAGAATCGATGACTTACAAATACATTTTTAATTAAGTGATAATGAAGTATTTCAAATATGGTGGAAATATTTACTTTATTGGATTTAACGAAAGTTGCTTCCAAAACAAAAAGTTCTCACAAACAGGATACTATTTAGTCAACTCCCTTCTTCACTACAAACAGAATTCTGAAATTTTGTCTTAGGGCCAGTGCTCACATGGGCCATCTACCCTTCTCAAAATAATATGGCAAAATCCATAACACCTCTGATTCACATATATAAAGTCTTTAACAGACAATATAAACCCCCAAATTGCATTGGTTGATAGCTATTAGTTTAGGAATTAATGGAATCAAATCAATAGAAATTAAATCAGAAATGGCTCAAAATCAATTCCGAAATTTGAAATTTGAATCCCATTTTAGAAAACTTAAAATTAATGAAATTTCAATTACTACATATCAACAGATAATATAAAATGTTCTCTTTTCGAAAAACTTTGTACCGTCACAGTACATGGCTGTAAACAATGTGTTTTTCTATATTAAAAAAACAACTACAGCCATTGACACTAACAAAAGCCTTTAAAAATTTCTGTCGAGGCTAGCTTCTGTTGTGGCATCAAAAGATTCACAATTTGTACAATGGTTTATAATGCTGTGCCATGTGTCCTCACCCTTAAAATTTCTATTTTTTAATCAATGTTCAAGCGAAAATTTCATTTTCTTTTTTTTTTTTTCTTTCTTTTTGTTATAGCAAATCATATTTTACATTTTCAATCTTTATGTCAGCAGAAAGCCCACTTCATTCTCTTTTTAATGCAAGTAGTTTGGTATCTGTAAATTGATTTGTACGTATCTTTTAATTCATTTTAAGTGAACGTAAGGTTCATATCAAAGAAATAGAAATTTCTATATTATACAATTACGCTTAAACTATATAATATTTTTTTTTGTAAAAAAATTCTCTAAGTACTATTATTTTTACAGATTTTAATACACTTTATTTTGTGGTTGTATGTTTAATAGCGACTTTGAAATTAAATATTAAAGTTTATACTATCCTTGAAAAAGAATTTCAATGACAAATAAAAGAATGAAAGCAAAATTGACTTTTTATGGATGTTGTAGTTGTTGAGACCCAGACCGTCTGACCTACCAGAAAGCTACCATGGGTGTAGAAGACCCAGACCGTCTGACTCGTCCAGGGGACTAAGAGCACCTATTTGGACGGCCGGAGCTACCATGGGTGTGACCTTCATGATATCAGCTTGCTATGGAACAGAAATTCAATATAGCAGTGATTTAATTTCTTTTTTTTTTTTGGAGATAAATGATTCCATTTTGTTTCTTTTATTTTTTGCTTTTTGGTTGCAACATATGACACATAGAACCTCAGAAAGCGACAGGTTTGCATTTAAATTGTAGCAATCAGAGAAATGGGTTAATTTTTCTTTTTTGGGGAGGAGGGATGATGTCATGAGGGATACCCCACATTTTTTTATCTACTTTTTGATCTATCTTAGGTGCTGCTGATTTAATTACCATGCAATTTTCACTCATATCTATAGTGCAGGGGTCCCATTTCAGCGCGAACCCGCGAGATTCTCGTGAAATTCATAAAAAATCTCGAGTAAAAATTTAGGCTGAGCGAGAATTTCTCTCTCTACAGTTCTGGCCTAAAATTATTTTTTCCTTCAAATTGGATACCGCGAAATCCGATGCCCGATGACCACAAAGCCTAATTTCTCGTATTGCCTACAGAATTCTAAAAATAGCTAAAGGATATTCTAAAATTACCAAAAATGTGCTTTAAAATTAACTAGGTGTCGTTTAAGTATTGATACTTAAATGACCCCTAATTAATTTTTAAAAAGAATGTTAATAAGAATGTTAGTTTTAAGAATTAAAAAATTTAAATGTCAAAGAATATGAGTTATAGTTAATGCTTTCTTTTTTATTACTTTCTAAATTAGCATGGTAAAAAAAAAAAATGAAATTTTAAGTTTCTCTACTTATGACAAAAAATCTCTCTCAAAATTTTCTGGAAGGAGACAAATACTCCCCCTCTTTTCTTGACTTAGTGGGAACCCTGCTATAGTGTATCATTCCTGATGTGTTGGTGTACATGGATTGCATGTGGACTGAGTGGCCTATGTCAGAGGTGTAATAAAGTTTCTTTCTGATTTTTTTTTTTTTTTTTTTTCATTTTGAAATGCTATTCTCTTTTTGTTTGTTTATTTACTTGTCTAATGTATATACAATACCCATAAAATATTTTAGACATTTTATAAATGTGTCAGCAACACAGCTTAGCTGATTTCAAATGTATTAAAATTAGCAGACAACAAATAATGCTTAAGATTGCAAATGCATTAACATTTACAAGGAAAATCGATTGGTGTTGAAGTAGCACCTATTTTACTGAATAAGAGTGGCATATATTTAAATGTTCAGAGGCTGTGAAATTTGAAATCTATCTCTGTGTATCCAACCAAAATTCATTGAAACCCAATGATTAATGGAAACAAAGTTTAACACTCGAATCTTAAATATTTTAAATTTAATAATTTTTTACAGAGATCCTTGTTCACAAAAACACCTAGTATCAAACACTTTCAGAGAAAAAGAACACTTTACCTTCACTGATGAAGAAATTAGAAAAATACTGGGCAACTCTGACAGCTTCTGCAGAATGAGGAATTGTGACATTCTGTGGCTCCCAATCAAACAGGATTTTCTCTGGGTGAAATGTGACTCCATAAAATGGATACTTGTATGCTGGAATGGAAGTATGAAATGTATATTGCAAAAATGGCAAAGGCAGATTTATACAAAAAATCGTATAACACAATATAATTAAAAATACAATATAAAAATACAGTAAAAAAATATCAAAATATAGTAGTAAAAATGTCTTAGCACAAGTAGTGCTAATACATTTTCCAATTTACTGAAAACTTATCTAGTTTTAAAGTTGACTTGATATGGTATATGTGATTTCTTATCAACAAGCAAATACTATAAAACCCACTTTATATTCCAGATTAATAAGGAAATTAAAAACTTTTAATTACACAGTGTTTATTCATGTTTAATTTACTTGTTAAAACAGCAAAATTATACAGTTCCCTGGATTTAACTAGCATGTGAAATAATAAAACTGAATGAAATATCATATCAAAAGAAGATAAAAACTGGCACAAAAAAAAAAAAATTCTTAACATATTTATTCACAATGCAGAAGTAGGAAGTATGAGAAGATAGGGGCCTAATCTAAGCAACACACACCTTGGAGAAAAGTCTTCTACTGACAACTCAAAAGACACATAAACAAATCTTTGGCTATAGTAGCTACATAATTAACAATAAACAGATTGGAAAGAGTTTCTTAAATAGACTTGGTGAGAGGAAATGAAAATCATGTTGCCAAGGAAAATAATACTGGACAGCTCGAGTTTGATTCCTGGCTTTGCCCAAACTATCACCGCATTCATGCGGAGTATAGACACTCTAAATATGTGGGTCTGTAAGTCCTTCTGAGAGGTTGGTGGTAGGGGAACAAGGATACAGTCCCTGTGGATGCAGCTCCCACTGGGTTCTGATGTAAATTGAGTGGCACTTCTAGAAGGTCCAGATACCTAACACCTTCAGATAGGTTGGACATTCTGGGTCAAATAAGAAGGAAAATAAAATGTCACAAGGAAAAGATGAGAGCTCCTAGAATGAGATACTTGACTACAGTTATTCAAACCTGTATTTCATGTGAGAAAGGGTAGTGGGGAAAATATACTACCACATTCTGAAATCAAAATTTTCTTTTCACTCCTAAATACAAAATTCATAATTTGTACTGCATCAACAATTTAAATAATATTAAATCTTTAAAAATCTGCATTTATGTATATATACTAATTTGATGAAATATTATAGTTCTGTTGATTTAAAATAAACAAGATATGAATCTCAAATAATCTTCAAAAAGATGAATCACTAAAGAAATAACAAATACAAAAGATATTTTACATTTTCTGAAAATTTAAAGACATGATTGATGAGAATTTTTAAGAACTGTCAGGTCTGAATCGGTAGGGAGGGGGGGGGAGGTGCATCAAATATGGTTCATTTGGTAAGTGGATTGCACGCTAGTTAAGCAGTTAGTAAAGGCCTATATGCCCACTGGTGAGATTTTATATAATAATTACACAAGCTCAAACAAACAACAACAAAAAAAAATGGTGAATTTTACTCAATAAGAAATTTTTTTCATTTTATTGGAGATTCTTGGAAGAGAATTTATAAGGGATATATTTAGCAAGAGGATTACATACTAGTTGAGCAGTCAGTGGAGGCCTAGGAGCCCACTGTGTGAAGGTGTAGCTACTGTGAATGGCACCCAGGATTGATGTAATATTAGTGAACCCCCCCTCCCCCATATACAAGTATGTAAAAAATCAAATCCTGAAAAAAAAAAATATGTATTTTATGAAGTTCATATATTAAAAATATTTTTTTCATTAGAAAAATGTTTTTTTATGTTCTGTGGTCAAGAACAGGGCCGCTATTCATAACTTCTGTTGTCTTCTGTAATCTCTAGGGTTACTGACTAAAGGGCAAAAGGATACATTGTATAGGAGACCAAGCCTCATAAACAGTTTATGAAAAAAGTTCAATATGTTGTGAAAAGAAAATAGGAAGAGGAAGAGCCCTAAAACATTATGTTGCTGGAACTGGGAACCCACTCCCCCTTTATATAAATCTGAACCATCCAGTAAAATTCAAATTTGACATGTTCATACAGTTGATGTGTTGATGCATACCAACAACAAGCTAAGAAAAAAAGGTAAAAAAGTAAAACCTTGATTAAAGGATGATTTAAAGTAAATTAGTTATGGTATTATTTATTGTTTTATTCTATGATTTTAACAACCATTTTACTTTTTAGCCATTTTTACAAAAGTAAAACTTATTGAAATTTAAAACTTTACAAAATAAAACTCATTAAAATTTGCATGCCCTTCTTTTAGAAAATGTTTTTCTTCAATGTTCTACCCAATTTTAGCACCCAAATGCCTCATCTGATGCCCCCCCCCACCCCCACTCCACCTCTTGATATGTGTCTGTGTGCTGTGCTTAACTTACTGAAGACATCTCAGAGCATTAAAAAAAAAAAAAGTTAATGGTTACCGAAGAGGACTAGTAGATAATAAAATTGACTGTGGAGGTATTGTACAAGTATCTGTTAAGATATTGCAAAATTAATTATGATTAGTGTCTAGCAAAAATTTACCTTTTTTGCTACATGTTCCCAAAGTATCTGAAGCCATACCCAAATTTGCATTTAAAATTTAATAATATTGGTCTAATAGAAAAATTCAATACTTTTAAGCACAAAGTACGATGAAATATTTTTACATTAAGTGCCTTTAAAGGTACATAATTTTTCTTTTAAAATTAAGCATTTTTAAGATACATCAAACATTGTGTAGATAGCATCTCACAATGAAAAATAACCTTAACACAAAAAAACAATTTTTTTAAGAAGTGTAAGAATATTAAACTACACTTAATGATATAAAACTTTATTTAGTTACATTTATGATACATATAATCACAGAAGTACAAATTTTAAGCTTTTGAAAAAAATATTACCTTCAATGACTGATACAAAAGTTTCACCTCTTGCATCTTTATTCAGGGCCAGTACTTTAAAAATTTTGTCCAGACCAGATAAACTGTAGTTCTAAAAAGTATTATCATTAGTTTGCTAAATACATATACAAACCAAAACTGATTTGCATTTTCAAATTCACTACACTAATTACATTAAAACTGAAATTAATTACATTAAATTGAAAATGAAATTACATTTTCAAAGTGATTTGTGGATGAAAAAATGACAACTATAAAGTCACATATCAAAAAATGACAAATGGAAGAAAACAATAATCACAATGATCTTAAACTCCGTTATGATGTGAACCCAGATTCTAAATAGTGTTCTTTAAAAGGTAAAATCGTGCTGCTACCATATGCGGAGTGAAAATAGTGCTTTTACTTTTCAGATTCAATAATGTTGTGACTGCAGCCATTTTTAAGGACAAATGTTTATGATCAGTTTCACGAAAACATATCATTAATATTGTCACAAATAAAGGAGGTTTTATA
Organism: Amaurobius ferox; assembly: GCA_951213105.1. Taxonomy (NCBI): domain Eukaryota; kingdom Metazoa; phylum Arthropoda; class Arachnida; order Araneae; family Amaurobiidae; genus Amaurobius; species Amaurobius ferox. The sequence goes on from OX578149.1 coordinate 17,546,491, forward strand.
AGTTGAAATCACAATTTCTTTTAAATAAACCAACTTGTTTCCATTGTCCATACTTCCTATTGATATAATTAAAAGATGAAGACTCAACACATGGCCATAGCCAGGTTAGGGCCAGAGGGGGCTAAGCCCCCTCCCCCAAAGGTATACTCAGTCCTCTTGATAAAAATATTACATTTTTAGAAGTATGAAATGTCATCCAACATATTATCCGCATTTTGTATAAAGAATTTCTTTGAGGTTTATTTTTATAAATTACTCTGTTTTAAATATTTTTTAATTTAGCTGAATTTGAATTTATAGTTATACTGACGATCAATTATTTACATATTCATTTTAAAAATATTTGAAAATTAAGACAATAATATTTGGATACTTTTATATTATTGCAGGGTTAACTTTTATACATTATAGATGCACTCGGTAGGCCCGGGTTCGATTCCAGCCACTGCCAAAACTGCCGCCGTGTTCATGCGGAGTACGATCACGTTAAACATGTGGGTCCGAAAGTCCTTCCAAGAGGTTGGTGGTAGGGGAAGGAGGGTACGGTCCCTGTGGATGCCTCCCCCATTGGGTTCTGGTCTAAATTGGGTGGCACTTCCCGACCGTCCAAACAGTTACCTTACACCTTTCTGGTAGGTCGGACGGTCTGGGTTTCAACAACAACATTATAGATGTCCGCGCGCAAATCGGCCTTGGCGTCGATCTCTCTCTTGGCGGGTTTGTTTTGCGCCTACCGCGCCAAGAATTAATCAGTTATGATTTTGATATTGATAAGAGAGGTCATACCATCCAGCACTGAAGCCTGGATAATATGATGAGACCTCAGATATCTTTAATTATTTGCATCAATCGTAAATAAGTTGTAAATAGTGTATATAGTCTGTATATACTCTAATAAATCATATTAAAAAGTTAATGCCTACAGTCCATTAATGAGCTATCGTCGAACAATAGAGTCAAAATCAACTGATTAGTTAAGATTTAATATTAAGCGTTAGCATGTATTAACTTTCAGAAATTTTCTTTGTTTAAATAACAGCTTTTACTAGTTAATGCTTATATTAAAATTAATTGTAATTATTATATATTAATATTAATGTATAGTGGCTATAGGGATTTTCCTAATCAACTCTCAGCTTGCAAATATAAATATGCAAATATTTGTTAATAATTTATATGGATTGAAATATATAATTGTAACTATTATGGTTAATAAATGCTAATGATTAACTGTTTGCTAATGTTTGGTGAGCCCTTCCTACAATACTGTTGAGCCCCCTTGAATTCCATCTGTGGCTATGGCCCTGACTCATCATATCACTGAAAGGCAGTGGAAACTAGATAGGATACTTGAAGAACATGAATGATAAATCTGTATGTTTTTCAGGTCAAAATGATACTATATATTATTGAAATACTGAATTAATATAGAAATTAATATTATTATTGAATTAATATAATTGAAATTAATATTATTATTGAAACACTGAATTAATATATTTATTGAAACCCTGAATTATACTATTGAAACACTGAAATTAATATTATATTTAATATTATTATCAACTGAAAGTTAATAAATGTAAAAGATCTTAAATTTAATATAAAGTTTGATTGTTTTTATATCTTCAGAAAGAATATTTTTAGTATAAATTTCATATAGTATTATTTACCTTAGTAAAATGACTGAAAATTATCTCATTAAATTGGTTTTGATATTATCTTCCTCAAGTGACCAGAAAATAATGACAGAAATGTTAAGTGTCAGTTAGACCTAACTGTATTCTTATAGAAAATCTTCAATGAACATATGAAACCGTTATTATAGTTTAATATATAATTAAACAGCTGAAAATTATAAAATAAGATAAAAATATTGTGTATAAAGAGTTATTATTATTGTAAACAAGTATTTTAAAATAACATAATCAATCTATTAATTTATTAAAAGCAAATAACGTATGCAAACCCAAATCATGAAACATGTGTATATGCTTGTTGGCATTCAGCAAACGAAAATAGTGTGCATAAATTACTCATACTTGAAATTATGCTAGGTTTTTTTGTTATTTTTTTTTTGTTTGCTTTTTAGTCTCTGAAAAAATAAGTATATATATCTCTTTGGCTTTTGTATATTCTTACTCCATTTTTAACTTTGGAGTACAATATAGTTATTCCAATACCATTTTCTGTATTCAGAAGAAGTAGTGCAATACAAATAATGATACTAAAGTAGTCATAACTTTTTTTTTTACAGTTTATAGTATAATGTGCTGCTTTTAAAAATGTAGTGTAATAATTAGCACTGCACAAAAAATTCATAGTTTGTAGTGAAATTTGGCACTTTTAATATTACTTGAAGAAAACAAATTAACATTTTAAGGATATGATAAATGTTTCTGTTCTACAATTGCAACACCACAAGGATAATGGAATTCATTTTGCTTTTATGTAGTTTTCATAGTTCCTCATCATGTGATGTGCTTCTATATATTGAAAATTAGATGTGTATTTCTCTTATTTAATTCATTTCCTCTACAGTCGAGCATAGTTGCTGACTACTGATGAGATTAAAATTACTGAACTTCATTGACAATCCTACAATAGTTATTTTAGCATACACGAGAAACAACATTGATACATTGATTGAACTACACCTTTGATTGATATATTTTTTATTGTGAATTCATTTTTTTTTTTTACTTTTTTGAAATGGGCAAAAAAATGCTTCTTATTACGAAAAACAAATTATATTAAGAAACTTGCATTTAGAGTATTTTTTCAAAAGTAGTTTTGTAGTGACTATTTTTAAATAGTTATAGTCATTACTTTTTTTAAAAGTAGTTGCACTTGTAGTAAACTGTATTTGTTACAAAGTATATTAATTGCGATTAACTAGTAAAAGAATACTATTTTGACCACTGCATTTTCAGAATACTCAAATTTTTCTTATTAATATAGGTAGCCTTAACTTTAAATTATTTATTCAGAAAACATAAAACAAATGCAGTTTAAACACTACAACCGCATTATTATTAGATAGAGATTATAAAATATTGCTAAAGAGAATCAGCATGTGGCTAAGTATGTAAAATGGGGGTTCATAAGAAATTTTTCTAACTTTGTCAAACAAACCTAGGTATGATTAAACATTTACAGTTAAAATCCAAATTAGCAAGTTAAAAAGTACATAAATTTATGAACAAACTTAGATTTGTCAGCATTTTGAACTTTGCTGGTAATTTATTATGTATAGGGAGAAACTGAATAAAAATATAATTTGCTTTATTACTGCAAAATACTTCACTGAATTATAATTTTTACTAAATAAAACATTTTTTGCCATTGCTTAGTAATAGAACATAATTTTTTCTCAAATAAACTTAAAAAAAAAAAATCTGACTTAAATGTTAATACTACAGATAGAACAGCAACACTTTTGCTTGGAAACTCAACACACAAAGTCACCCACAATAAAGAAAAAAAATAACACAAAATTTTAAAATAATTGCTCCAAAAATATAAAACTGAACAATGGACTCAATCAAATATTTAATCATCATAATATAGTTAAAAAGTCCTTTAATTCTCCTAATGAAGACCATAATATTTATAATTCCTTCAACAATCATAAAAGTAAATCAAAAAGAACTAAAAGAGCAAGTAAATATAATAAAAAATTGCCATCATTATCTGAACTAAAAAATGCCATCCTTCAGCAACATGCAAATTTTAAAATTACTTTTGATTGGAAACAATGTAAAAACTGGATTTTCGCAATTAAAAAACAGCAATTAAATATGGTATATAACCTTTTTCTAAGTACTGCATTTGATAACGTTCATTTTAAACATTTATTCTATGATTTGCTCATTACCAGAAGTAAAAATCTTAATGGTTATTTATATGTCACAGACGTAAACTTTAATGACGAATCAAAACAAAATACTAAAATAAACGAATATTGTACCTTGAATTTTACTAATTCTATCTTAAATAATCTGAAGATAAATAATTTTTTAAAATCGGTTTCTAATTACTTTCCAGTCAAACATGTAAATCCTAAAATTGCTTATAAATATGATAAACCGCTAGGACGTTATATTTTCAACTATAATCAAATTGCCAAATCAGTAGATATTAATCAAAACTATGAATTGGATAAAGAGTCATATTGCCACTGTCATTTAGAAAAATACAAAGACTTCGTAGATAAACACCATGGGCATGTTATAACGGGAAATCTAAATATTATTAATTATGATGCACTAAGATCACTGATGTTACTGGGTACTAAGTACCGTCTACCTACTAAATTTAAACATAAATTAATTTGTAAAGGTTTATTTCTTGACTTAAATAAATTTATCTATAAAATCAGTTATAAATATCAAATCCCTGTAGAAGCCTTTAAACCCTGGAGAGTCTTAATAGAGCAATACTTAAATCATTATATATATAATCAGAAAATTAATAATTCATATAAACTTAATTCAATTAAAAATGATATTAAAGAAATACAAAATGATTTTGTCATTACATATGTCGATAAAGCATGTGGAAACTACTCAATTATATGTAAATATTACTATAAAAATACCCTTCAGTCACACTTACTTAATAATCAAATCTATAATTTACATAAAACTAACCTTAAAATCTTATACAATAGAATATCAGCCAAATATAAGCAAATCCATCTAAAAAATAGTTGTAATAACATTCCATATATTGTTTTAGTACCCAAGTTTCATAAATCCCCTGTTGCTTTTCGAACCATTACCAGTGGGCATAATTCTTACATCACTAATGCTGGAAAATTATTATTAAAGATATTACATGAAATATCCTTGTCAGATGAAATCTCAAATAATTGTCATATTGTAAAAAACAATTTTGAATTAGTTAAGAAATTGAAAACTCTTACAAATATTCGTAGTATTTATAACTTTGATTTCAAAGATTTGTTTAATAATATTAATATAGATGATCTGTATAAAGTTATATTAGGAATTTTTGAAAAATATAATATCAACCTAAAATATTCAAATTTTCTATTTAAAAAATTACTTAACTTCACTCTTTATGAGAATTATATTCAACATGGTGGTACTTTTTTTAAACAACAGGTTGGTATCCCACAAGGGGGGTGT